>BMAU01004475.1:0-18119 GCA_019973935.1 Trichonephila clavipes
CTCTCTCAATACTGACAATGTTAAATTGGCTATTGCTTTCGATGTATGCACTTTTCCCCAAAATCTGTTCTATGTGCATGCTGGCAGGGTTTCATGCTGTTAAAGGTGCACCTACCTCTCTCAGTTATGCTAAAGACGGGCTTTTCGGCTTAATTTCTTGAATTTTTGCTAAACCCAGGGAGACCTTTTATCAAACATTGCGAAATTTGACCCATTTTTTACTTAAAATTTGTAAAAGTAAATATCCCTCTATATTCATTAATGACGTAATGCCAAGAGAGCGCCACCTATCTGACAAGGCGGTTCGAGGATAACGAGTAAACCAGACTGGAATAGAACGATTGCGAGGAGACGACCGAGAGAAGCGACGGCGATGAGACGATGACGAGGGCGCTGGAACGAAACGCCTCGTGGAATCCAACGATCTAATGATGTTTCGATTACTTTTTACTAACTTTTAGCCCTCCCTTGTAAATAATTCCCTTAATAAATGTATATTTAACTCAATCTGGCCGTTGTCACTCTCTCATATGGAGTGCTCGGCCGTCTCCCTTAACTTAAAATCCCCTAGAAAACCGAAGTAAAAGGACGATGACGATGCAAGATAAGTGAATTTATTCAATGTGTTCTTCAATGTGTGTCGGACGATTTTATTCAAATTCAAGCGCATTTATTCTTCAAAGCGTTTTTCAACGTGTGTTTGACGATTTCATTCAATTTCAAGTGTTGTGTGAAAATTCACGATTGTGAAGATATTTAGTCGATAATTTTGCCGACACATCAAGATTTTCTTCAACACTATTATACATTCATGAAAGTTAATATTCAACAATCAAGACGTTGTATGCAAAAGTTTACCGTGAGTTTTTATTTCCATTGTTTTTTACAAACTCTGAAGTGATTGTGAAAGTATATTTGAAACTGCTAATGTGACTGTGATATCGATATATTTTTTTTAACTTGTACAACTGCTACTGTTGACATTTTATTCTAGACTTTAATCTTTTCATAGCGTGTTAATTTTTTTTTCTGTGTTGAAATATTTTACTCATCATATCATTTTAAGTGATCTGCAAATATTTGTATATTTTACGTATTTTGGTTCAATTTAAGTGATTTATTATGTCTTACTTAACACTGAATGGATATCCCAAATTATCCGCAAGCTTTGAAATTTGGCAATACGCAAAATGTAAAATTATTGTATTCTTTGTTTTTAACTATCACCCATTCAGTTGGACCTTCTGAGAGAACAATTGCGAGAGTTTACGGGTTTCGCACAAGATTTGATATTGAAGACTACTCCGCCGTTATTTTTAAAAAAATTTAACCTACCTGATTTAATCTGTTTAGCTAAGTTTTACAGCTAGAAACAAATGTAGCTGCCGAAAACTTTGTAATAATATTTTGTTTTCACTAATGAATTTGATCCGCTTTATCATAATAAATTCGAACAACAAAGAAATTGTTTTTGTAAAGCGGCTTTTGACAGAACTGCAAAATTATTTATTCAATCTCAGCGTGGTATAAACTCTTACAGTTGTATAAAACATTACTTATTCAGGAATTCGGAAAAAAATTAAATCAAGCTCGGGAATTGCATAAGGAATTACAACATAGAAAATGCGGCCTAATGAAACGGTATTCCAATATTTAGTCGCTATTCCGGGAATTCAGCGAATCGAGGTCAAGGGTTTCGCGACGAAACTTCAATTATGGAATATTGTATTAATGGAATCCCCGATTCTCCTTCAAACAAGCTAATATTATATGGATGTACAACAATTCAGGAATTTAAAGAAAAAATTAGGAATTTATGACAAAAATATTTCAAAATAAAAGCAAAAATCACTCTTATGATACGTCGCGTAGTCCAAACTTTAGTAGCCAACGCCGTGATGTTGAAAGTACACTTCATAAACATCGAAAATGATAGATATCCAAAATTCAATGCACCAAAGCCTAATTCAAAATTTGAGAATAAAAATTTCAGAGATAGGAATCACGTAACTTGTTTTTAATTGTTCGGGATCCGGTCATATTTCTAAATTTTGCCCACGATAAACATCGTGGTCCAAAGTGTATATTATGCGAAAATTTTGGCCATAAATCTGATGCTTGTCCTCAAAAAAATATCCCTTCTTCTAATAATGTTGATGAAATTACCCCATTAACTACTATGTGTAAAGAAGTTAAAAATTTTATCTAAAAAAATATTATCTTTAGTTGATACCGGAAGTCAAGTAACCTTAATGAAAGAAAGTGTATGGAATCAATTAGGCTCCCTTCTTTAATAAATAGTGGTAATATACTAACTGGTTTTGGCCTTTCAAAAACTCATGTAATTGGTTCGTTCAACTCAACTGTTTCAATTGACAACCAAGACTTTCCTGTTAAAATTAATGTTGTCCCCAACCACTCAATGAACTTTGATATTATTATTGGTTGTAATCTAAATTAAAACAAGCTAATTTGACTATCACCCCCTGATAGTGTTATGTTTTCTAAGCTACAAAACGAAGTATCCGACGCTTCTCCACAACCATTTGTTTTCGCAATTACTGACGACATTCCTAAATTTGATATTGGCCCTGAAATTCAAAACAAAACTCGTAATGATGTTGAGGCATTACTCGTATGTTATAGGCCGAATACAAATTAAAACGACGGATATTGAGTTAAGCATTACCATGACGGACGATAAACCAATTTATCATTCTCAAGACGGTTACCTTTTACTGAACGTGATATAGTAGATAAACAAATAGATGAATGGATACAAAATGGTAGTTATTGAACCATGTTCATCTGCTTATGCTAGCCAAGTCCTAGTAGTCCGCAAAAAGACGGCAGTCCACGAGTCTGCATTGATTTTCGAAAATTAAATCGTGTGTTAGTTAAGGATCACTATCCTCTGCCCTCATCGAGGATACTTTAGATAAACTTCAGATACTAGAGTTTTCAGTACCATTGATTTACGTAATGGTTTTTCCATGTGCCTGTTAACAAACAGAGTCACCCATACCTCCTTTGTAAAATGGTCAATTTCAGTTCCTTAAAATGCCTTTCGGACTCTCTACATGCCCTTCAACATTCTCAACGTTTTATCACAGTTTTTCGTGACTTAGCTGCGTTATTAAAAAAACGCAGCAAGGACCTGGACAAACTCTGCAATAAATTTATCGGTCCATATAAAATAACACAAAGTAAAACCTAACGATACCTACAACGTCGAAAAATGAAATTTTGATGGCCAACCAAAACAAGTACTTGTGCTGAATACTTGAAACCATGGCCTAACAAAAATGAATGTTACATTACGAACGCAAACTTTTACTTTAACATTTTTTTTTCGACATTATCACCATACTCAAGATTGCTTTGTATTGTTTGTCTTCTTTCCATCTGTATACCTATTTTTTTATTCTTTATTATTAGTTTTGATTTTCGTGATAACATATTGTCTGTTTTAATAATTGTTTTGATTTGTAAGTTTATTTCCTCTAGCTTTTAGTTTTTATTTCATGAAATTTTGAAATACACTGCATTTTACATGCGAGGACGCATGTAGCGGTCATGATGGCCGATGTAGGAATGGATTGCACATATCGTATCCCTCCTATATTCATTAATGACGTAATGCCAAGCGAGCGCCACCTATCTGACAAGGCGGTTCGAGGATAACGAGGTAAACCAGACTGGAATAGAACGATTGCGAGGAGACGACCGAGAGAAGCGACGGCGATGAGACGATGACGAGGGCGCTGGAACGAAACGCCTCATTAATCCAACGATCTAATGATGTTTCGATTACTTTTTTTACTAACTTTTAGCCCTCCCCTTGTCAATTCCCCTTAATAAATGTATATTTAACTCAATCTGGCCGTTGTCACTCTCTCTATAGATTTAATATGATGTTCCAAATTCCCAGACTGCAAATTTCACGATGTTGGTGAGTTGTTATTAAAAAATATCTTACATCTTTTTGTTTTAAAATTAAAAAAGAAAGGAAATATGGCCTGTGTACGAAAAGCTAAACTACATATTCTTAATATCACCTGGCTTCCCAATATTTTTCAGCTTGTTTCAAGTAAAACTACATTCTTATTACTTTTTAATTTCATTGATTGATTCTGTAAGTTTTTCATTGCTGGGATATTATGACCTTGTTTTTCTCATGTTACATCACTATCTTGGCTTTTCTTGTGTTACCTCAATTATTTAATTTTGTAAAATGTACTTGTTTGAATTTGCTTAACTCCTAGTTTGATTTTGTAATCCCATTTTGTTTCGTAACTTGTATTTTGCTATTTATCCATTATTTTTTTTTGCTTGCTTGCTTTTTGTTTATTCTTTTTTATTTTAGTATTTTGTGGCGCATGGTAAATATATTTTATCCATCTTCAATAAAAAACTCTTATAGAATTACTGGACAGGAAAACCTGTTTTGTGTGTGGTAGATAGGGTATCACATAAATAAAACCACACAAAATATATATATAAAGTATATGTGAAAATCTTCGCATAACTAACAACTTTGTCGACATACTACAGAATTTTTTGATGCGGTGGAGAGGTACCGCATAAAAAAGTCGCCTTTAAAAATAATATGTCAATTATTTTCGTAATTTATGGGGGGAGGAGAGTACTAAACAAAATAAATAACTAAATTCTATGGAAACATTTTAAAAACATTTTGATTTCTCATTGTATACATGGAAGGAGAAATTTTCAAAATGTTCGTCCATATGTAATTCACTTTTACTCATCGTAACCCAGGGCGCATCTTCCAATGATAAAGTTCAAAAGCTTTCGTCACTTGAAGATAATTTCAATTGGTTTTATATCTGGCATCATAAAATAAGTGATAAGTTTTGTGACGATGGTCGGTTGGGCAATTGCTTGTGAGCCTCAAGATAAGCAAATATGTATGTTCGAAGCTCTTTTTGGATTCAAATTCCTTTTGGAATTGGTATCTATTTTACGAAAATGTTTTTCGATTTTGTTAGAAAGCTCGATACACCATGTTGTTTTGCATACTCAAAGATGGGATTCTTCTGGTCATGTGATCATCATTGCTGATAATCAACGGTGAGAAGTTTCATCCCTCAATTTGCGCTGCTAATTTACGTTGAAAATCATTGAACAACGCTGAGAGAAAAAAATTGATCAATATTTGAGATGCTGTTTATAACCAATGAATACAGCGTCTTGAAGTGTATGTATGTACATTAATAACATTACGTAGAGCCAGTTCCCGAAGATATATAAAAAATATACGGGAGAAAAAAATCAATATGAAAATAAAACCCATGCGAAACTAGCACAAAAAAAGGGATTCTTCTGTATTGTCTGAAAAAATGTTAGCAATAAATATTTTAAATACAAATTCTTCATAAAAGGAGCATCCAAGTATTTAATAAACAAATAAAAATATTAGAATGTTCCTGCTATTGCGGTCAATATGAGAATGATTAGAGAGAATTTTAACGCTCCTTTAACGGTTTCAAAACGATGAGATTTTATTACGTTTCTTTTAACCTAAAATTTTGCTTTATTTTCGAACTTACTGGTAAATGGTTATCTCCGTCTTTTCGATAACTATACATAATATATTTCTGTTTCATCGTTTTCCATGTGAAAGAGTTTTATGATATATGGATACATGAGCATGTCCACTGAAACATATAATGCGAAGGTATGAAAAACGTCTTAGGTAATTTTTGTTGGTACTTCTACTATAACAGACACCGTTGTTTCACTTCCTGGTTGGGAAGAATGAAAATAATTATTTTAAAATAGAGCTAAAGAATACGCTTTGTATGGCACTTCAAAAATTCAATACAAAAATGATCCCAATTATGCTGCCTTTATTTGAAAGTCTATATAAAAATATAAAAGTAGTAAATGTTTGTTCCCAATAAATGAGACAAAAACAATATTAATCTAAATGCGATCTAATCGTATAATAAATATCCACATAATTCTGGTTAGAGACATTCAAAACATACAAATGCATGGGCTTAAAATTGTTAAAAGTTAACATTATTAAACTACCTTTATGTAATAGAAAATAAACCAGCGTTTCCTGAAACTGTGGGGCACCTGAGTTTTTATCCTAAGAGTAACTTAAAACATATTGAACGAGTACTTCTAAGATACAATGTTAATCACACAGAAAGTTCTTCCGCAACACGAAGTAATTCAAAATAAATCAAATTCTAACTTAAAAAATACATTATTTTGCCGTCGGATATAGATGCGCATCAAAACATCTATCAGCAGTAATGTATTTTCAATTTATTCCAAAAAATGTTTGTTTAATTTTACAAAACGTTTAAAGCACAGAACCCCATCGGCTTTTTCTTTTCAGATTATAATGAAATTAACACTTTTCTTGATAGATTTTACAGAAAATTAATTCATTCGTCACCCAAAATCAAAAATTACGTGATTCGCTCCCTAATGCCACCATTTTACACGAGGCTAGCGTAATGGGGTGCATTGGGGGAATAGAAAAATGAACAAATAAGCAAAATCCTCTGAAATAAATGCAAATCCTTAACAGGCACTGTCAAGGTCCTTTTACTGTACGTTTTAATTTTTGAATAATTGTGTAGGAGTACAGAAATAATCTTTAGGGCGGGAAGAACAAATATATTTCTTCAGGGAAAATGTCAACATCTTTACTTAAAAATGTTTCTTGTCTGCCCAGGCACTTAAAAAACAATCTTGTCTCTGAAATTAAGTTTCCTTTAAATTTATTTGGCCCATTCAATACATTGTTTTTTAATTTTTTTTTGAAAATTATGATGGAAAAATTGGGCCACAACATATTGAAAGCCATTTAAAAGCACTGTAGTAAAATGTTCATCCTTAAATTGGAAAAACACTCAAAGTGTTTTCGGTCTAGTCCGATCGGCCGCACGTGTGCACATTGTTCGCAAAATCGCAGAAAAATAAACTTGTTACACTGACTTCACATTATTAAAGATATGGACGCCACAGCGAGGTGCAGTGCGTACTTTGGTTATGGACAGCGACATGTTAAGAATAGAATGGAATGTTGATCCTCCGACATTGAAATCTATCCACCAATGTGACAGAACTTTTACAGGAACATTGGTATCTCAAACTGGCAAGTATCCTTAAGTTTTTGGGAAGTGCAAAAATAGAGTTGATCGATGATTCATTTTGAAACAGTCTGATAAATCTGTTAGAAAAACCATAACACATTCCAGGGAAAAAGGATCCCGCTTACACACACACACACACGCACATTAAAAAGTCATAGTTATAACTCAAAAAAGTAAATTTTAATGAGTTTACCCTGAATTACTATATTTAAACTCTTATGAAAATATCAGTTATTTTATGCCAGATTCTCTATCGAAAAACAATTTTACATGATTCTTATTAAGTTGAAAAGGATATACGTATTAAAAGAATAGCGCAAGCATGAGGTAAATATTTTTTAAATGTAGATCTCCATAAAAACTATCTATCAACAGAATTGTTAGACATTTAAAAAATCGGATCCAAATTTTATGATCTCCTTGTGTTGTTTTTCCAATCCCGTTCCATGATCTCAATGAAAGTAAGCACACCGATTCGAACCCGATCTTTTTGAGTTTCGTGATTTTGAGGTTGGCAGCAACTGCCATGCAAATGAGCGAGTATTTAAACTCGGCTCATGTTAGTTTTTTAAAAAGGAAGGAGAAACGGAAATATAAGAAGTGTGAGTGGTTTAACTCTTAGGGGAGAGAACGGTTGGCAATGCAACTGCAGGGTTGCATCACCATTTTAGATTAGAAATTAATTTTACAATATTAGAAGACGGTTCGAATCGGATGTCTCTGGTAATGTTGATTTTTGAACTTATTTTTTATCACTCCAGTAACGAGCAAAGTGACTTTATGATTGATTATTAAAGGCCAATTTTAAAGAAACTGTTTTCGTCTTCATGCCTCCTCGACACATAAATTTCACTGCTAGCTTTAAAAAATTTAAATTAGTTTACCAATAAGTGTAACAAATTTGTTATGGGCCCAGTCCATGTACTGTGTCGAGGGCAGGCTAAGCAGTTGAAACCAGGCCATGAACTTTGTCTATTTAAATACTGTTCCAGTCTAGAACTTTTTTTTTATGAACTCTGTTGCTAGTACGCTAAATCGAGTAACAGATATGGAGTTTAACAACCAGATATCAGTGTTGACTCAACATAACTGGAACACGTGGGCTGCATGATATGCAGGTACTCTTAATGCATTATGGTTGCTGGCAGTTTATATCACAGACCAGAGCAACCTGATGAAGAGGCAACATACAAGGAAAATTAGATCTACAACTCCCCGTAAGGATAGATGTTATACCAGTTGATCTACTATGACTTTAACATCAGTTCAGATTTGAAAATCTGAATAACGGGAAACAATCAACAGAGTAGTGGCATGGAAGATATTAAAAGATCACTTAGAACCAGTCACAAAGAGCAAGAGTAATTCAACTATTAGAGATCAATTTTTTGGAACAAAATACCAACCAGGGGAAGATGTTGGAATCTTCATATCTCGTGTAAAGACAGCGGCAACCAGACTACAAGAAGCGGGTCATAAATTGGACGACCTGTACATAGGCTTCTTTCAATTCCACAAGGTGGCTTCCTCATTAATTCAGTCTACCAATAACAAATCTACAGATGGAAAAGAAGAGGACTTCAGAGTTGTCAAAATTGAAGCAGAGCTGATATTAGAAGCCAATCGTCTTCAGTTGATGAAACAAGATTTTTGGAGAAAGCGAGAGAATGTTTACTTGAGCAGTTTCACTTCGAAGAAGTCGAAGACGTTACCTGGTGCTACGGCTGCAGCTCATGGATATCCAAATGGCAAGAATGATTACCAAAAAGAAAGGTGGTAAGGTATTTAACTGTAAAACTATTAAAAATGTTAAACAATCTATTAAGACTATAGGCCGTGTTATGTATGTAATAAGTACGGACATCTTAAAGTAAACTGTAAAAGAAAAAGTCTCTACAAAAATCTCCTTCAACTGTAAATGAAACTTTTAACACAGAATTTAATATAAATTTAAGATTTGAGCTGAATGTAGTCTTTTAGAACTAGATAAACAACTCGTAACTAGTTGTATCTTATTTGAGGAAAACTCTGATAAAGGTGTTTGGGTAATAGATACTGCTGCCACGAGTCATTTTGTAATGACAAGAGTTTATTTTTAATCTTAAACGATAACTAACATGAAAATGTTGTTAGCAACGGAGGATAAAAGTTGTCCCGCAGAAGGAATCGGGTACACTTAGATTTCGGGTAAAATATAAGGAGTTTTCATGAAATAACTTTGACTGATGTATTATTTAATCTCTAACTTGAGAGAAATTTATTATCCGGTTCCAGATTAGAAAGTTTTTAAATTTGTGACGAATCTATACGGAACTTTATCACTAACCTTCTGAACCGACCTTTTTAGGGAAATTTAATTCCCTACCTATTTCCAATCAACTCCAAAGAGCGGACAGGATTACTTGTTATGCAGATTAGATTCAGTATTTAAGTCAAACGAAATAGTAAAGTTAGAGCAGTAGGAGATAGATATTGAAACATAGAGTTATAGTGATTTTGAATTGAAATATTGTAGTTGAAGATAAATTAATCTCATGAAGAATTGAGATTCCGAGTGGTAAATATAAAATTGTATTTAAAGTCTCATTAAAGTTTTAAGAGTGAGATTAAAGTTAAATGTTCATTAAGAACATTATTGAATATAATTCTGGGATCTCTAATCGTGGTAATTTCTGCGTGATCGTTATTTAATGAATTAATTAATTAGATAATTAATTGAGTTAATTTTAAGAATATTATATTTAAAACCTCATAATATTCACTTTGTTGTTGTTAATAAGTCTTTGATTCTATTTGAGAAAGATAATCAAATAAAGAAAGTTAATTATAATAATGGCTACTGGTTCTTTTATATCTCATAATTATTCTAGTTCTCAAAGTGAGGTCCCCAGGGACCATTACAATGGCGCCCAACGTATAAATCCCGAGAATAGAGTCGGATCCAGTTTTAGAATCATTCCGGAACAATATTTTTCGGGGATTGAGAACATAGATGATTTTTTGAGAATATTGATCATAATCTCGCATATTATGAGATACCTGCACAACTGGCATGTGCTTACTTGAAAGGTCATCTCAAAGGACGGGCACTCGACTGGTTCGAAGTTCTAGGTTATAGAGTCATTGAAGATAAGACAACAGACTACGCGCACTTAAAACAGGCATTGTCGGAACAATTTCCCGTGGTCAGAAACAGGTCAGAACTAGAAACGCGATTTTATTCCTCATCACAAAGACGAGATCAACAACCTTCGGACTTTATTTATGAATTGTTGAAAATTCATAAAATACTTAAACTAGAAATGTCGGAGGAAAAATTAATAGATCACGTCATTAGTCGATTAGAACCTCAAATTTTGGATTATGTCGAAGTTAGACATCCACGAAATACTGCCAATCTCCTACAAATCGTTGATAAATACGAAGAACGTTTTATGCATAGACAAATCAGAGGTTCGAGTGAGGGATTTAGAAGTTCAGGCCCTCATGAAAACAATCGTTTTAATACCCGGCATAGACAGGAAAATTGAGGGAAAACAGAAATAATGAGAGATACGCCAATAATAGCCGACCACAAAGGGAATTTAATCGATTCGAAAACCAAGGTTTCGCAAATCGCAGATTCGAAGGTAGACGCCAAGGTGGACAATCGGATCAACCATTCCACAGTCAAGGCGGTCGACAAAGCGGGTCGAGAAATAGTTCATTTCGAGGTCAAAATGAACGAAGTAGAAATTTAAACTTTTAAGCGATCGATGTGAATATGGGGGTAATCGATCGCGAGGTACGGAAAATCCTCCAGTTTGGGATCATCGGCCTATCAGAGTATCCTCTATAAGAATGACCCCAGTCGAATTACCGTATGTCCCTATTCTATTAAATGAAACCTTTATTACCGCACTATGGGACACGGGAGCAGAGAAATCTTTTATTTCGGAGGAGGTATACCGCAATTATTTTTCATACCGACCTCGTCAAAAGACGAAAGACAGAGTCGTGACAGCACAAGGAGCCCCGTGCAATCATTTGGGTAGAGTCGAATTACAAATTAGAATCAGGGAATTTCAGAAACCCTGGGAATTCCATATACTTGATAACATGCAGTATCAGTGCATTCTGGGGATTGATTTTATGAAGGCGTCGCGATTAACATTAGATTTTGATCAGAAATCCTTAATCATTCCCGATCATCTGATCAAACAAACGCCTAAAGAGGAGAAACTCGTTGATATTGATCTCACAGAATCGAAACTTGATGACGAGCAACAGAGGCAATTAAAAGCCTTATTTAATAATTTTAAAGGGTTATTTTCCGATCAACCGGGATTAACGCATGTTGTATATCATGAGATAGATACTGGAGATAAAGGACCGGTAGTGTCGAGACCATACAAGTACGACAGGGTCAAACAAGGCATTATTGATTATCACATAGATAAGATGTTACGGGATGGTACAATTTGTCCTATTAATTCGCCCTATGCATCTCCAGTCGTATTAACTCGAAAGAACAATGACCTTCCTCCAGATTCTCCCGAGGCGTATCGTTTCGCGATCGATTATCGGAAACTAAATGCAATTACCAAATATCCTCGATATCCATTACCGGTTATTGATGACTTACTCACCAATATCCCTCACACCAACGTTATGTCCACTCTAGATCTCAGAAGTGGCTATTTTCAGTTGGCGATTAGTCCAAAGGACATAGAAAAAACAGCGTTTATCACTCGCAATGGCACTTTTGCATTCCTACGCATGCCTTTTGGTCTTTCTGGGGCGGCGCCTAATTTCCAAAGGGCTATCGATATAATCCTCCAACCTGTTATTGGGCGTTTCGTGTCCGTTTATATGGATGATGTTATTATTACATCACCATCGTTTAAAGACCATCTAGATCATTTAACTCAGGTTTTTACCTTATTACGAGACGCAGGGCTAACATTAAATAAAGAAAAATGTCACTTCGCTCGTGACAAACTCAAATATTTAGGCCTGATTATTAGTAAAGAAGGAATCGAAACTGACAATAAGAAAATTCGGGCAATTACGGAAATGAAACCTCCCAAAAATAATAGAGAAGTGTCAAAATTTTTAGGGATGACGGGTTGGTACCAAAAATTTATTCCGCGATACGCAGATATATGCGAACCATTGTACCAATTAAAGAAAAAGGGGGCGAAGTTTAACTGGTCGGGAGAAGCACAGGATTCTTTTGATCAGATCAAACGCACACTAACGGAGGCACCGATTTTGCAATTACCAAATTTTTCTGAACAGTTCAATTTATTCACTGATGCAAGTGGGGTCGGAATTGGTGCTGTGCTTCAGCAAAATCAAAAACCTATTGCTTTCGCGTCTCGAACCCTTAATAAAGCAGAACGTAATTATACGGTTACCGAAAGAGAATGTTTGGCGGTAATTTGGGCTCTAAATAAGTTTAAAACTTATTTTGGACCCCTACCTGTGAAAGTGATTACAGATCACGCAGCGTTAACGAAGTTAACCAATGGTAAGAATTTATCAAGTAGGATGATCCGATGGGCATTGAAATTGTCAGAGTTTAACATAGAATGGGAGCACAGACCTGGTGTTCAAAACGTGGTCGCAGACCTTTTATCAAGAAATCCAGTAGACAGTGTCGAGGGATCGCAAATTTCGTGCGCAGCTCTTAGAGCCCTCGCAATAAATTCCCGTGAACAATTCATTAAGGAACAGAGGGAAGATCCTGAATTAGGACATATTTATCGATACTTAGAAAACCCTGATGACGGTTCTGTTAATGCGACGGTATGCGAGAGTTGGTCCCAGGACTTCAAGTTAATAAATGGTCTCCTCTTTTACGCGAAGTATTTTTCTAATCTGGGAGAACTAAGAGTTTATATTCCTGGTTCTCTTCGAAAAGATATAATGAAAGAATTTCATGATCTGCCATTGGCAGGACATCTCGGAAAGAGGAAGACATATCTTAAACTTCGTGACACGTGCTATTTTCCATTTATGAGAAAATATATATTTGAATATGTTTCAACCTGTGACCGGTGTCAAAAGTTTAATTATAAAAACGCGCTACCAGCTGGTCGTTTAATGCCTATAGTTTCGAAATATCCAAATGAAATTGTAACGCTAGACTTAGTAGGCCCCTACCCCGCATCCCGACCCGAGAGATATAAATTCATATTAGTTATAACTGACCACTTCACTAAGTGGTGTGAGCTGATTCCTCTTCGTAAAGCTTCAGCCCAGACAATAGCTAATGCCTTTTTTAATAACTATATAGCGCGTTACGGAGCTCCGATTTCTTTGATAAGTGATAACGGCCCCCAATTTATTTCTGACGTGTTTGAACATCTCAGTCACAGGTTGGACATCAAACATATGAAAACGGTAACGTACAGACCACAGTCTAATCTCACGGAGAGAGTGAATAGAAATTTAGTTCAAATGATAGCTTCTTTTGTTGAAGAAAATCATGAAAACTGGGACCAATTTCTACACGAGTTCGCTTTCGCATTGCGCACGGCAGTAAATGAGACGACAAATAAAACTCCGGCTGAGTTGTTTTTAGGAAGGAAAATCATAACTCCGTTTAGCAAGCTCATAAATGTTACGGAGGATGCGAAATATGTTGGTAATAACATCGAAAGATTATTCGATGAGGCAAGACGAAATATGCAAAAACAGCATAGGTCTTGGGAAAAACATTACAATCTCAGAAGGAGGGATGTTCACATCAAAGTGAACGATTTGGTTTTACTTCAAACACATTTCTTAAGTGCTGCGGGTAAGAAACAGGTGGGAAAATTTATGCCTAAGTTTGAAGGTCCCTATAAGGTTTTAGAAATAAAAGGAAATAATTTAGTTATTTGGAAAAACGGAAGAAATATAACTGTTAATATTGATCAGGTTCGAGTGTACCGACCTCGTCAGTCAGACACGATTAGTTCGGATAGTCCGATAGAAACTCTATATGACGAACAAGAAGTTAGTCATGGGTCAAATAGATCACATCAAGGACAGTTTAAAGAGCATAGGAAAACCTCTAGTCAGGAAAGTGAGGGGTGTAGATCACGGCAGAGTAACACCACACGGGAGATCCCCAGAAATAAACGTAAAATTAATAGTACTGCGTCGAAGGACCCAGCTATAAAAAGATCCAAGATATGTAAGAAAAGATCCCGACAAGGATCTGATCATCAGGACCGGAAAAGACACGCTCCTGAGCAAAGGCAGGGAATCAAGAGGTCGATCCCTTCCTCGATCTCGTCCAGAACTTACAAATTTAAAAAACCTAATACCTCTTCACCAGGAGTACAGTCCATTGCAGGTCCATCAAAGTTGCCTGATCGCAGGAATGCTACGACTACAAGTGGATCCCGAATGGAAGTTAGTGGACGTGATAACCAGACCCGTCAGACCAGAGCGACAACGAGAAGACACAACGAACAAGCGGAGAAAACAGTCCGGTCGAATCAAACCAATACAAGAAGACCTTGCCCATACTATCTACGGAGCCGTATACAAGAAAAAGACAGAATCCATGAGGACCTCAACAACATCGAAATCAACGGCATACCTGGCAGCATATTCCGCAGAAGAAGCCTCAGTATGGAAGCGATGAATGGAGATCCAGTGCATAGGATTTAACAGACAAAATCCAGGTTGTATTGTTTCATTATCTTCGCGGTACGAACAAATGAAGAATTTTTGCAATTAAAGCAAGTCACGGGCGGACTCTAAAATTAAGAAGACTGACAAAAGTGGACACTACATTGTGTGTGTTTTTTTTTCTATAACAGAAAAAAAACGACTTTTGTGTTACTTTTTGTATTTTGGAGAAAACATCTGTAAATTTTGCATTTGTTTACTTCGATGTATGACTTCGCTAAGATGCGACAATTCATTTGGTTGTTTGTGTTATTTGTTTATTACAAAATGATTATTATTATATGCTATGTATGTTTCTATGTATGTTTTGTTTCACATCTGGTGCCTTATTGCGCGGCGAAGTTAGATAGGATTAACCATTAACACTAACTAGCGCATCAAGTTTTTCGAATGAGAAGGCAAAGGAACCAGATATTTATTGTATGACATTCATGTAACAAATGTATAACTTCATGTATACTTTTACCTACTTCTCAAATGGATATCAATCTTTCAGGGTAGCTGACCCTGAAGTCTTCGATGTTCCAGTGCCACAGAAGATTGTATTGTATTTTTTTGTATAATATATAAGTCATACTCTATGGGGCTGGTTTTTTGCCACCACTAGGGTGGTTTTTCCCACGCCCCCTTGCCGAATGGATAGAGTGCAGGGATTAATTTAAACTTGTAAAATATTATGAGGTTTGTCAATTAATTCTAAATCGTAATTTTATCCTTTTTCATTACGGAAGATGTTTCAATAATATACAGTTAGAAATTAATATCGTCGGTACTGTAAGACAAAGATAGGATTTACGTAATTTATTTTCAGGACATTTGAGTCCTTCGAATAAATCCCGTTTTCTTTTTGGAGGGGTTGTGACGAATCTATACGGAACTTTATCACTAACCTTCTGAACCGACCTTTTTAGGGAAATTTAATTCCCTACCTATTTCCAATCAACTCCAAAGAGCGGACAGGATTACTTGTTATGTAGATTAGATTCAGTATTTAAGTCAAACGAAATAGTAAAGTTAGAGCAGTAGGAGATAGATATTGAAACATAGAGTTATAGTGATTTTGAATTGAAATATTGTAGTTGAAGATAAATTAATCTCATGAAGAATTGAGATTCCGAGTGGTAAATATAAAATTGTTTTTAAAGTCTCATTAAAGTTTTAAGAGTGAGATTAAAGTTAAATGTTCATTAAGAACATTATTGAATATAATTCTGGGATCTCTTATCGTGGTAATTTCTGCGTGATCGTTATTTAATGAATTAATTAATTGGATTATTAATTAATTGAGTTAATTTAAAAAATATTATATTTAAAACCTCATAATATTCACATTGTGGTTGTTAATAAGTCTTTGATTCTATTTGAGAAAGATAATCAAATAAAGAAAGTTAATTATAATAATGGCTACTGGTTCTTTTATATCTCATAATTATTCTAGTTCTCAAAGTGAGGTCCCCTTGGATATAATTTAAACCTTCCTGATTATGTATGACGGAGGATGACTTTGATAGAGTAAAAGATTCATTAACGAGTCGTTTAGTTTTAAAGACAAGTACGGAAACGCGCTCAACATCTGAAAACCCAGATGCATCTTCCGATAATCATAGCTTGATCCCATGTACAGAGATTAAGTGATCTCTGAAATATAGGTAGGGAAAGTAACTGGATCCAACGTATATTATAGTATAGAAGGGGAAGCAACCTGATTGAAATCTTTAAAGAAATAGAGAGATACTGTAAGAGGCATAATATTAAGTGTGATCCTAGTTTATTTAATTTTAGAAAAGATAATCACCGAATCCCAGGGATTTTCAGATTTGTCGAGGAGCAACAAGAAGCTCTTATGGTTGAAGTAACTATTCTGAACCGTTACAAACAGCGATAAGATCCAGAGACGCACCTAAATGGCATGATGCAACGGATAAAGAAATTAACGTAATGAATGGAACGTAAAGTCTAGATTTAGTTGATCATCCGGATAATATAAAATTTAGAAAACCGTTGGGTTTATAATATTAAGCATATATTGAAAATAATAAGTGAAGATGAGGCCCGCTTAGTTGCGCGAGGTAACACACAATTACGAGGTGAGTCATTTGACGAGGTATTTCAAGAATACAAATTAGAACTTTCAAAAAGTTAAATCCTTAAAACTAAGATGTTATTCACAGACTCAGTTTTTGCTTTACAAATAGAATGATCCGAAATTATTCGATGGGAGGGTTCTGCTTATGGTGAAACTCCAATTTCATCGCGAGCTTTCAAGCAAAAATCGTTAGTCTGTCGACCATGTAGGCTATTGTGTTGGTTGCTTTCGCAAACAGCTAAGGAATTATTTAGCTAAAGAATGTAGTGATAATAAAAATTTAAATTTGGAATTAGGAGGTGAAATGTAATGTTTGTGATAATCAAGCTGCTATGGTTTTAAAGTCACCCGGTAGAAAATTGTTGAACGAAAAGCATGTCGATGTTCGTTATCATATTCTAAGGAATTTGATATACGACAAGGTTTTCCAAATTAAATATATAGGTACCAAAATAATTTGGCGGACATTTTTACCAAACCCATGGTAAAGGAAAAATTGTTAGAATTTTGTAGAAAATTATTTCTTTTAGAGAATAAGACTTTGTTTCTTTAAGATTAAAATATTAGTTTGCTATTACAATAAAGATTGTGGAATAAAATGTATTTTTTGTGTTAAATTGTATAACATGTGATTATAGATTAAAATTAATTTACTGATTTGTAAGAGATAATGGTACGAGAGATTGGAAAAAGGGGGCCGATTGTTGGAGCATTTAAAAATCGGATCCAAATTTTTATGATCTCCTTGTGTTGTTTTTCCAATCCCGTTCCATGATCTCAATGAAAGTAAGCACACCGATTCGAACCCGATCTTTTTGAGTTTCGTGATTTGAGGTTGGCAGCAACTGCCATGCAAATCGAGCTAGTATTTAAACTCGGCTCATGTTAGTTTTTAAAAAGGAAGGAGAAACGGAAATATAAGAAGTATGTGAGTGGTTTAACTCTTAGAGGGAGAGAACAACTGGTTGGCAATGCAACTGCAGGTTGCATCACCATTTTAGATTAGAAATTAATTTTACAATATTAGAAGACGGTTCGAATCGGATGTCTCTGGTAATGTTGCTTTTTGAACTTATTGTTTTTATCGCTCCAGTAACGAGCAGAAGTGACTTTATGATTGATTATTAAAGGCCAATTTTAAGAAACTGTTTTCGTCTTCATGCCTCCTCGACACATAAATTTCACTGCTAGCTTTGCAAAATTTAAATTGGTTTACCAATAAGTGTAAC
>BMAU01004476.1:0-37617 GCA_019973935.1 Trichonephila clavipes
ACGTCGTCAGAAGGTAGCGTGAAAATAATACATCACAACAAGGTTGTGGGAGTAAAAAATACTTTTAATTTTTTACTCCAATAGGATAATCGATTTAAGTTAAATTGTAAAGTTAATAGTTTCCGTGCCTATAGCCCGGTATGGTATCCCCCGTTTAGAAACCGCTCACTCCACGGCTTGTCTCGGTCCAGTCCGCAAGGCGTTGTTTCTCATCCGCGTTTTGGATTCCTGGTCAGCATCACGAGGACAACACTCGCAGGATTCTCCTCTCCGCTTCCTAAAACGACCAGCCCTCGTCTTTTCCAGAGCTCTTTTCCCTCGACCTCTCCTTTCGAGGTCACCTCCTCTTTTTCTTTTCCGGGTCTCCTCGTCTCCTCAAAGAGCCCTTTTAAACACCAGGGGTGTGTTCACAGCCCGCCCCTCGCTCCTTCTTATTCGCAGGTCACAAAGTGCCTCTTGGCCTCCTCCTTCTTCTTATTGGCGCATAACAGCCAAAACGCCCGACCGTGGCCCAAGGCGCCATCGGGTTTCGCATCCACATCTGGACGCCATTAACGCCAAAACACACCAGAGCGTCTGGCTGAGCGCCATAGTTCCTTGTCCACATCTGGACACACTTGTCCATCACGCCACCTGTTTCTAGTATTCCATTCACAAAACCCTGAAAAAGATGACATGATTATTTGAGATAGGCTTCGCCTATTGTCAATGGGGAGCCGGCTCTACTTTATTATTATGGCGACCCGTCTGTCTGACTTCACTCCTGAGTTCAGACAATAAACAATGGCCCCATGGCCACGTGCACTGGTCACTCCCCAGCTGGTTGATCATAAAAATCCAGGGACAATCGATGGGTGTCGTTCTTGTCCTTGACCAGCTGGTGAAACCATAAAACCTGTGAATCGGAGATGGGAATTCACTCCCCTCAATGTCACAATATATATAATATATATATATATATATATATATATATATATATATATATATATATATATATATATATATATATATATGCATGTTTTTTTTTAATTCTGAAGGATGGTAAAGCTGTTTATGTACGCCTACCTCGGGTTTCACAAAGAGGTGAGGGCCATTTCTTGTCTGCAAATAGTAATAAATTCAGACTTACACCCGAAGTACGAGCGCTATAAATACGAGCGTAAATGTTTATTTGAAAGCTAGTAATTTTTGGTGGTTACACCAGAGGAAATAAGAATCAGTTTAATAAAGAAAGAATCAAGGAAATAAATTTTTGATGCAAGCAGTGTGATGATGAAGGTGGGGGATTGTCAAGATACAAGGTTAGGTTCCTGGAGGGGAATGGAAATAATGTAACAATAGAATCTAAACGAATTAAAATAAATGATTTTTAAATGTATTTAGAGCATTTTAACTAACCTGAAAGGAAAAAAAAATGATGTATTGTCAGCAAGACTTTCTACGGGGGGTCATGGACCAGAAAATTATCCTACCACTCAACGATTAAAATATTCAAACACACATATTACTAAACTTCCAAATAAATTTTTACTCTGTGTGTCTGTCTCATATACGTTCAGTAGGAAATGTACTCAGTTTTGAGTTTTCACGTGTGCATGCCAGATCAATTCTTCTTTCCTCTCCCTGCCATCACATATACATGTTAGTAGTTCGGAAAGTTTGTAAGTTCATTCATTTGGGCTACAGTATTGTATGTCCAATGAGAGACTTGCTCATTTGACCTTCTACTCAAAATGGGGGAAATGGGACTCACATGCACTTGAATTTAGATTAGGATTTAAGAACATAAGGCGCAAATAATGTTTCCGAATCTCATGGTTTATGACGCTTCTTTAAATGAACATGTGCTATTTGTTTGCTGTAAGTAAGATAGATTTATTTTTGCTTCGAGCATAGGGTATTTGGTTTTGTGTGCAGTATTTTATAATGAATAATGAAATCTTGTAGAAGAAATTTTTTTCTGTTTTTACCGTTAGAATGTCGAAGTTTAGAAAATATTTAATATAACTTGAAATAACAGAGATGATGCGAACTGTTTTAGATAAGGATTCTGAAATAAGACTGGGTGCAGTGATAGCGGCAAAAAAATATGCATTCTGCTTTATCCCTTGACAAATTTAAGGATAATGACTTTTCGGGCATCTATATGCTGAGTACATCGAATGAGAATATCTCTCCCTCATCATCCATAATAGAAGGTTTAGTTTTCGTTTGCTCATATTCCGGTGAAAATGGTATAAATTCCACAAAAGCAAATATTTTATTATGAGTGTCAAAATTGGTGTGTGGGATTAAGGGTGTGTTTTCGAAATCTTCATACCAAAAGAAAATTTAAGTAACATATTCATCTTTTTAAGTATATAATAGTAAAAGTCATTAAATGGTAAGGAAAAATGTGTAAAAAAGGTACTTAAAAAGAAATGAGACCCATAAATAAAGTATACAAATTCAGAATATAGAAAGCATATGTCCTTTATATACTCAACAGTGCATTATTAAATGCTTTTGTAGCGGTATCTATATAAACCAGTACTAGACATCACGTGAAGGCGATCGTTTTGGCATGATCGATAAAGTACTCGCGTTCGGAACGGAAGATGCTTGGTTCGAATCTTCCTACATTAGTGAGACCCGTGGCTGAAGTAAGAAAACCCCACAATCTGAGCACCATCTACCGCAAGAAAAATAAAAAAAAATAAAAGAGCAATAAAAATATTAAAAGTAAATAAAAATAAACACACGCAAAAATAAACTCACGTAAACAAAAAAAAAATCATTCGCCTATCCACCTCACTGGTAGGAAAGAAGTGTAGCGGTATCGATATAAACCAGTACTAAACATCACGCATAGATGATCGTTTTGGCGTGATTGATAAAGTACTCGCGTTCGGAATAGAGGGTGCTCGGTTCGAATCTTCCAACACTTTTATATGTCGGTATTATCATAGATTTAGGCTTAACTGCAATACACTGCCAACCTGCAAAGAACACTCGTGAAGGGTACCACTGGTTCTAGCAATTCGCTCGAGTTTGTGCCTTTCATCCCGAATAAAGAGGATAAAAATAACTGAAGGGATTTTATACCATAATTTTATTGCTTTGAAGTGTTTCTGAACAAAAGTATTTACACTTATCCCTCGGGATTACTTCTTTCAATGATGACACAAATCTTATATTGTCGATTGTCTCATAAGAAAAAAGAAACTTCTTTCACTTGAATATTTGTTTTGCTTATAGGTATTGAATTCATTTTGCTATCTGCTTTAGTTGAAATTTTTATCAAACCTATCATAATTATTGGATTTTTATGAGCTTTTTATAATATTAACTTTAAGTATATGTTATTAGTAATAATTAATATGAATTATGTATACACATATATTTACAGCTGGCGAGAAAACAAATAATCCTGGTAAAAGACAAAATTTCTGCTTATAAGAATAAAATATATTTCAAGCAGCTTCATAAAGTGCTTACGTCTTCAGCAAAGTAGTTTGTGTATTACTTTGAGAAATGTTTTCTGTATTTAATAACTTTTTAAATTAGTTATAATAAAGTTTTTTTTCCTGAATAAAAGGTGTATTTGAGTATATTTGTTGTGCTTTATTTATTTCAATGAAACATAGATTTTGTGAATATGTGCAAATGATTTATATCGCTATGATAATATATAATATTAAAATTCGTAAAAAAGTAATAGTGAATATATATATATATATATATATATATATATAATATATATATAAAGTACAGTAGTCGATGCGCGTTAATCCCTTCTCTGTCGGATATTTTTACGAATTTCTGACCCCAAAAAATCTTTTTTTGTTACCCAAAGTAAATATATCTTAAAGTGAAAAATGCAAATTATTTTTATCAGTAAGCAGTTTTTTACTAGTTTTATAGTTCGAAAAATATGCGATATCTCGTTAAACGATCTCTAATTTTCCTTGCAAAGCACTTCAGCTCTAAACTTTAAAAAATACGCAGTGTAATATATATTTAAAACGTACTGTCGTTAGATTTTTAAGATAAAAATCTACAAAAAAAAATAATAAAAGTATTTGCTTAAAAATTTCTGGAATAATTTATTTCAAAAATATTTTGGCAAATAGTACCTTACCGTTAGAACCGCATTACAATCGTCCTTGGACATCAGGGCGTAAAAATCACATTTATCCCAAAACCGAAATCACGTATTATATATTATTTCTTGCTTACTTTGTCAAAAACAAAATTTGGATAATAACTATCAAAAATATCTTGAATGGTTTTTTATTGGAAATTTTAACACATATCACGAAATTCATTAGATGTTATTAGTTTTAGATTCAGGTGGGAAATATCACTGAGATAACTGTGAAGAAAATAGTACTAGCTGTGTCATCTCGTAGAAAGATCCAAAAATAGAAAAAAATATCACGGAAATCAAAAAGACATCTAAGTAGTGACGAATTCAGTTTAAAGGATAAAATTTTTCTTAGACTGAAAAATACCGAGCGTATGACATGCGTCGCCGACAAAGAAGGGGTTCTGGTTTTTTGAGGCTCAAAGTTCTGATGTTGGCGTGGTGAGGAAGTTCGGAAAAGGGCTTTCGAGCTCAATTTTCGCACGCCTCACTGTGGACCATGGTTCAAAATTTCGAGGTGCGTTACCAATAACCCTCGGGTTGCTTTATAGTGAGGCGTAACACACTTACCCAATGTAATACTATTTTAAAGTAAATAATATTACATATTAAACACAGTGTAATTTATGCAACATTTTGAATTGAATTTATACGATAGCTTATCATTTTTATTCTTAAACATTTATTTTGAAGTTCTACTAAGTGTGTTCTTGTAAGTGGAGAGTTGGGGCATTTTTAATATGAAGGTCCAGCCTGAATTGTACTTTCTACAACTAAATTATTGAAATTGATTAATTTGAAAATTTCTTGATTCGTATTTAAAATTCAAACGTTATTACATCTTATTGTAAAACTTAGGCCATTTCTCTAACGTAAAACGAAAATTTGAATAATTACAATTTATACGTTTTTTTCCTATAATTTCAGAATGAAAATTCTAAAACAGACGTGGGATGATTTTATTTCAATGTTTTTAGAGTATAATCATTTAATTATGAAAAAGCCACCCACACAATTTTTTCTAATTTTGAAAATAATAGTTTTAAACTTTTTCGTTATGTTTTAATTGTATGTGATTTTGAATATTCAGTAGTATGAGTATGAGGTGCTAGTATGAAACAAAACATGATTCCATTCCATAAATTAATAATCTCTGAATGATTAGCTTTTTTTTCTTTTGTTTAAATTGTTAAGTTGATCAAATTAAAAAATTTGACTTATTTTGTGAAAGATTTTCTCTTTCGAAGGGAAAAAACTAGAAAATGCGTATTATGTAGCATACAACTATAAACACTCACAAAAGGGAGATTTATTCCCAATCTAAAAGAATATGATGATTTTTATAAAAAAGTTACTTTTTCCAATGCATTATTTATTTATATATAGGAAGTAAGTGACTCACTTACTTATTCATCACGAGATATTCGGAACTATTAGACGTACGGACTTGATATTTGGCAAACATGTCTCATTTTGCTGTGAACAGATACGCTAAGAAATGTTTTTGCAAAATTCGACTCCCAATCAGGTTTGCAGGATTGCTGTAGAAAAAGAAATTCTCGTTTTTGAACTAAACTAATACTAATACAAACTAAAAATTCGGTAAGCATATTGCTTTTGCTGTGTAGAGAACCTCAAAGAACTGATTTTGCAGAAATCGACTCTAAAAGGTGGTTGCGGGTGTATACAGGAGCGTTTTAGATGCAAAAACAATCCCGTTTCTGATTTTTCAGACCTACAGACTTGTAATTTGGTAATTACTTCGTTCGTTGATTGCCGAATTCGACGGTCCTCCCTCTTTGTAGTGTCACGTGGCTCCCCGGAACCCGGTCTTCTTGAGGCAGTAACATACCTTGACCACTGCTTCCAACAATTTTGCACATTGGATAAATCCCAGCCGAGTTTTTCTGCAATATCGCGCAAAGAAAATAAACCTTCTTGTAGCCGTATTATGTGACTTAGTTTAAACTCGGTGAGCTGTTGATAACGGCCTTTTCTTCTTCTCAAAGGTATTCTTCGCTAACATCAACTCAATATGTTACATTTCACAAACAAATAACGCTCACGAACTTTACAGCACGCATTTAAAGCAACCCCGATTTGCAAGCTCAGAGTGGCACTACCAACACCACAAGCGCGAAGCGTGAAATCTGAAACGATGTCATCTTTCAGATGTATAAACATGTCTACCAAATTTCAATTATTTGACACCAATCTTTGTTGGTATTGGATTTTTTGTTGTTGTCAGTGTAAATTCATTTGAACTTGTGACACTAGGAATAATGCAATACATTATAATTTGTGTTGATTTCAAAAAATGCTGTACTTTAAGGGTTCATACAGCTTCTTAATTTTATGCATTTGATTTTCATATGGAAACATAATACAACGGTGGTAAAACACTTGCGATATCTTGCGCTGTATTATATTGTTTCTTTTTGCAACATACCAAGTTTGCATTTCAGTATGAAGGAAATATTTTTTTTCTTTTTCTCTTGATAATTTTTCTTTTGACTGAATTCTTTTTAATCAAAAACTTCTGCAACTATAATCTAAGAAACTATTTTTAAGATGCAATAAAGCTTGCTTTCCAGGCTGTCTCTCAAGATCTCGCCAATCAATCTAGATATTGGGAGAGTTTAGAGCAAGAAATTCCAATATTCTCTGTTAACTCTCGTTTTATGACCATACACTTCTAATCTCGTGAAAACATTATGTAAGACAATCAATTAAATATTGTCGCGTACATTCAACTTCTGTGGAATTGGATACTGAAGTAAAGTTATTACAACTCCCGCTAGTCACAACTCAAGACTTTATTCCCCAAACTCAATATATATTTCCTTTCTTTATACATTGCCATCGAAAGTTCCAGAACTTTCCATAACTATTATTATAGTTATCTTTTATAAATACAAATGCAATTAATAATGATAAAAGCATAAGAGAAATAAATAATTACAATTAAAAAAATAAGCATGAGACGCAGAAATTAAAGTCAATACAAAGAAAACAAAAGTTATTTTTGGCAAGTCACCCACTGCCGGACGTTTGAGTACGAGCAGTAGATCGTGCCCATGGCAACCGAAGTGAACTATTTTTGCAACAATATTAATCAGATCCGAAAGGGGCTACAAATGAGAAAACAAACAAACAAATTAATTTTTTAGAATTTGCTCTTGTACAAATTTAAAAAATAAATTTAGTTATATTACATGTATTCAAAAACAAAAATAAAATCAATACACTTTTAATAAATGCTTAAATTTTAATAATCTAATCTAATAATATGGGATTATACTAATTGATATGAAATTGTTTCTAAAGAGAACAGAACAAAAGATAGATTACAAAATTTGCGAAATTATTTTAATTATTCCACTGTAATTATTTGATTCTTAGCAGCTGAATTTCGAAATTGGGAAAAGTTTTCGCAGTAAAATTGTAATAAAGAAGGAGATGAAGAAATTAAATCAATTTTTACATTAAAAAAATCAACAAAAAGCAAAAACAAAAAAACCCGCTGAATAGGAATTGGAACAATTTTTTTTCGTGAAGTTTCTGATACATCAGACGTGTGTTCATATTTATCACAGTTAGTATAATTTGTTTTAACATAATTATAGTAACAATTTACTGCTTCATCGATAAATGTGTCTTATGTACGAGTAGGCTTATATATAATTGATAAATACTTTATTTTTTAACTATACTTTACTATATTTATCACATAATTTTATAGTAATTGGGTAAATTTGTCAAGATGATGCACATAATTTTTACAAACCCAAGAAGTATATAATTCGAAGATAATAAACAGAAATATGTTTTTTATTTTTTCATAAATATTTACGTAGTTTTATTTCGATTTAAGAAAAGTTTTAGTAGAAATCTTCCAAAATGATACCTTAAATGTGCATGGAAAAATCTGTCTTAAGGCGACATAACATTATGAACATAATTTAATTTTTGTAATCTTATTTGTAAAAAAATAGAGGGGTCTCAGGGGTGTTAATTTTGTCTCGAGGGGTGCAAAAATAAACAATTTTCAAACAGGTATATTTCTTTTTAATTTAAATTAAATAATTCGAATCGTTTACAAATTATTTACGAAGGATTATGGTTTCAAAAAATTACAAAATGTTTGAAATATAATCATAATTTTAAACATTATAAACATATGAAAATAAGAAATAATTCTGTAATAAATATTAAGTAACTTTTGCCTTAAGCACGCTATTTTCTAAAATAGTAGCTTTTGATGTATAAAAGTTTACAAAATTATAAAATACATCATACTCTTTAAACCATACATCATGTAAGAATAATATATCTATTGTATTTCGAAATATTTGAAAAAAAAGTTTGAAATTGTAATTTTTTTATTTTTTTAAAAAAGCATAATTTATAATTCTATTTATATAAAAATACTACAGTGTAATAAGGATACGTGTTTAACTTTATAAATCAACATATAGCTAGTAATTAAAGCTACTATTTTAGAAAATAGCATGCGCAACGTAAAACTTAATTAATATTCCTTATAGAAATGTTTCTTATTTTCGTATGCTTATAATTTTTAAAATTATGATTATATTTGAATTATTTTACACTTTTCTGAAGCCCCATTTCTTTATGAATAATGTGTAAAAGATACGAATTATTTAATTTAAATTTAAAAGAATTATACTTGTGTTTGAAAATTGTTTATATTTTCCGTCCTATAGAGTAATCTAACACACCCCTGAGACTCCTTGGTTTAAGGTTACTCTTTAAAATAAAGATATTTGTAATTTATTTTATTATACAGTATAGTTGTCCTGAAGTTCAATATTTTCATTACTTGTTAAAATGTTTTTCTTAGCCTGAACAAGTTTACATGAATGTTTAGTACATTCGTTGTTCAGCGATTCGATTTTCTTTTGTTATTTTGAAGGACAATAGTAATAAAAATCGCTGGAAATAAATTTAATTTAAAAAGCAATGAACGTTTAAAGATGTTATGTATTACATCATCGATAAACTTCGCTAAACTAATATTGCCAAATGCTGTCATTATTGTGTTCGAACATGCTCGAAACGGTTTTCCCTTATTGGATATGTATCGAGGCATTTAGCGACGTCTTTTGATTTGACATAAATGGTCGAAGGTATAATACGCACGTAATGACAAAACTTAAAAATCTGAGAGAAATTTTTTAAGAAAAAGGCTTATTTTTTAGTAGAATATACATTAAAAATTACATACCTAAAAATAAAGAGGACTGACAACGTAAGACTTACAAAATAAGTGCTTACGTGGAAAAATTTTAGCAAAATAGCACTTTAATATTTACATGTTATAATGATAGTCCTTTTTTTAGTTGGAATTTAATGACTGAGGAAGTTTTTTCAAACATTTCAATTACATGCGCTTTTTTCTCAAAATGAAAACACAAGGGGCGTAACGAAGAAAAAGATCCTTCAAATTCAATTGAGTTTTCAAGTATTAAAAAACAAGGCAAATCCCTGGAAAATTATGCCTTTTCAAAATTTTAGTAATTTCTTTTGAAATATAATTTTCTAAAAAAATTAACAATATTTAAATTGTATGTCACTTTTATTTTGCTGTTATGTAAGTTACCTCTAAAGAAAAAATTCTCACTTGCGATGGCAACGTGTAAAAATAATTGAAACGAGAACCAAAAGTGAACTTCGGCCACGGAAAGGGATTTAAAGTCTCCCAATTTATAAAGAGTATCTTGTTTTTATTTTATTGTTCGCTGAAGAACTGTAATGTGATTGCAGAATATTTTTTATATAGCCTCAGAAAACGAAATCCAAGCATGGTAGTTAATGAATAGTTCCACCTCACTAGATCCAATACACCATTTGAGCAGCTGTTTTATTTCCTTTTTGCACCCTATATGTCAAATGCATGTCAATGAGCACTGAATTGGCGTAACTATACATTCCACTCAAAATCTGTGTGGCGAATGATGATAAAAAACCATCGGAGGGCTTCCTACAGTCTCAAAACAAAATTTTTACAATCGTATTCCTATAACTCGCGATCACTAGCGCAGGGTGTTCTGTACACCCCAGCAACAAGAAAATCCTCCCAAGATTCTAAAAGGAATGCGCAGAACCACGATTTTTTCTGTAGTGGCACATTTTAGGTCATTGAACCTTCAGGCCTGACGCAAACCCTCTTTCTCGAACGATTGGAATGTAATGACCTTCAAAATTTTATCTGGGAGGTTGAGAATTCCCGCGAGAAGTTGAGCATAAGTATACAGTCTGCTCTGAATGTTTGGAAAAGGATTAAAATATTATTTTTCTACTTTCTACAAGCATTATCTCATTAATTATAAAGTATATTTATTACTGGTATATACGTTTTACTGGTTTAAGAAAAAATATAAAATTATGTGTTTTAAAATGAAAATTTTGTATTTTTAGTTTAAATTAATGTTAGTCTCATTTGTATGCAATAAATTTAATAATTTTATTTGTATAAAACAAAAAAAATCTTGTACTTTATAAATATGTATTATAATGACTTAATTTTATTTTCATAATTAAATACACGTGGTAAAAGTTTGGGGTGTTCTCTACACCCCACGAGTAACGACGGTAGCAAAAACAGGCGCGAGTGACCGCAGGATAACAAATTTGCTTATTTTGGTTCCATTTACGTTTTAATCAGATATTTTGAAACACACTGTATATGCCTGTAATACAACCTCTGAAAATAAAGCTCTGTGAATAATCCTGTAACATTCACGTAGATGAAATATTAATAAAAGTTACCTTACTGTCCTTCGAAATACTCATCTGTCATAACTATGCACCACTGAGATTTGTTATACTTTTCCTAGAAACTTTGCAAGACTTCTTTTGAGATGGAGTTCAAAAGCCTTGTCATGTTTCGTTGGATGTCACGAATATCGTCAAATATCTTTCCTTTCAAAGTGTGTTTGAGTCGTGGGAATAGGAAGAAGTCTGGAGGATTGAGATTTGGCAAATATGGTGGATGTTCAATTTGCTTTTTTTGGCAGGAACTGTTTGACGATATTGGCTGTGTAAGGGTGAGGCATTGTCGGGAACAAAAGAACCATGAACCTTGTTGTGCGTCTCTAGGGTCGTATCCTACGTATCCCCCCTAAGTACCGGGTAACGATTTGTCACTCGGTTTCACTGTTAACCTGCAGTTCATCAGCTATCATGCGCACAATTAATTGACGATCTTTCGTGATTAATCGCCTCCCTTTCTCAATGTTTTCTTCACTGACGGAGTTTGCCGGTCTTTCGCAACGGGTTATGTCAGTAACACTTTCATGGTCTCTCGAAAATGGGCGAACCACTCGTACACACACTTCATGGAAAGTGCTTGATTTTCATGAACACATAGCAACACCACATAAGTTTCTTTTGGTGTTTTGTCAAGTTTAAAACAAAACTTAAAATTGATAGTTTGTTCCTTCATTTTCATGTTCTCAGTTAAGAACCAACGCACTGAACAAGCACTTTGTAACTTAAGTCTTACATGGAACAAAACCGACGGTCAGCTGAACAATGGTGGAGGCAGATGGTCAGCAACCCTGCCGTTACGTTGTTTTGCCAGTGTTGTCAGATTGGTTGTTCTGACTTCATTTACTGAACTTTATTGTCTGATTTGGTATTTTATACATACGTACACACAGTGGCGCAAACAAGGGTCCTGGAGGTCTGGACCCCCCAAAGCCCTTGTTTTTTCCGATTGATTATAATTCTAAGTACATAGTACATAAAATTTAATTAAGTATTTGTTATTAATGATTAATTTTATTAATTAATGCTAATTATTTATTCAATAAATAGTTTTTTACTGTGTTTTGTTCCCCAAAATCGATAAAATCAAAAGGAGCATGATACAAGAATGATGAACTTTCGACCCCGGACCCCCCTTGAAAAATTCCTGTGTGTGCTACTGTGTACACATAGTCTGTATGCATATTTGTAATTAAACACTAAATTATTCATATTAAATTGCCATAAATCAAATAAAGCTAAGAAAGAAACAGAAGTATAACAAGACAGTAAAGGCCATTAGAAGATGGTAACCGTAGTATAATAGCAAATTCTTATCCATAGGAAATACTTGTCGGTAATTGCTTTACTTGGAACCCTTAATAAAACTAATGTGATAAATACATCCTTTACGAACCGTATTGTGTAATTTTTAAATGTCATATTCGTAATATTTTTAATATGAATTACTTCTATACTTTTTTCTCTTTTTTTGCAGCTATGCTCCACAGCGATAATCCTAGTTAAAAATGAATTAAAGCTTATAAGAACAAAATGTGTTTTTTGTAATTTTGTTTGGTGTAATAAATTTAAATAGGATGGACTGTATTTCTCTTTGCCATTTACTGTTTAAATACAACAAGGAAATAACATTTTTGAAGCAAATAGCGACGAGTGTGAAAATGGATCATTTATAGCAATGCTGAACGAAAAAGGTTCTATAGAGCAGGGATGACGAACAACTGGCACGCGTACCATTGATGGCAAATGACACAATATTTTGGGCACGCCACCGATCAAAACGGTTTGCATTTTAGTTCAAAATAATAAAGTTCAGTATGAAGTCGCAGGCTTCAGCGATATTTTCTCAGTTTGAAGAATTATGAGAAAGGTTCAAGTTTTTTTATGTACCCTGATGTGATTTCATTTAATAAACTGAACCTGTCCCAATTCGATAGGTTGGAAATTGAAAATTTTGAAATGCTACTGATTAAATTCCAGTCTAGTTTAATATGGATTCAAAAATTGTTTGAAAAAAGAAGAAAGTTAGAAATGATTGAAACAGAAAGATTAGCAAGCAATACAGGTAAAAATGCTAATAGTGAAAATTCGGAAACATGGAATTCGATTCCAGACACATTTAATTGTTTGAAGAAGCTGGGTCATATATTTTAACCTTATTTTCATCTACCCACGCCAGCGAGTCATTATTTTCAGAGATGGATAGCATTAAATACTTGCTTAGAAACTATTTGGCAGATTACTCAAATTCAGCATGCATTTTGCTAAAAGTAAGATCTTACAGTGCAAAATGTATTTTTTTATAGTAAATAGTTTTGAGTTGCTAGTATTTAGTTTTATTATTTTCCCAATAATCTTAAATAAAAATTATTTGACGAAATGATAATCTTAATATAAGTTATTTTGATCTAATCAGCAGCAACAGAAATCAGACTAATGTTATTTTATGTTGAATTATACGTAAGTAAAATATTTACTACTATTAGGTGCAAAATGTATTTTTTCAAAAAAGAGTTTTGAGTTGTTAGTACTTAGTTTTATTATTTTCCAAATAACCCCAAGTCAAAAATTATTTGATGTCATGTCCGTCGCTCATTAAACATTTCTTTAGAAAAAATGACACGTCGATATATGAAGGTTCGCCACCCCTTTCCTAGGGAAAGTAAAATGAGCAACTTCTAGCCACACATTTAAGACTGGTCTTCATGTGAAGAAGGTCATACTTTGTATCTGTGGAATGAAATCTTGTATCATGAAATCTTACCAAACAATTTAACTATAAATTGAGAAAAGAATTGCTATCAATTAGACAAATTAAAGGCTAAATAAACAAAGACATCGAATCAGAAGTGTGTGGTGTTTCATCAGGGTAATTAGTGTTTTCCAATTCGGTAAACGCTTTTAGAATTCCGTGGAAATTTTCAACCTAATCGGTCAAATTTACCAGACCTTATGGCCTTCAGATTTCCACCTATTTTAATCTTTGCGAAATTTCCTAAATGAAAAAAAAACCCTTCAACTAATCGGGCGATGTAATAAAAAATCACTTAGAAAATGTCTTTGCCAAAAACCTTGATACCTATTTTCCAAATTGCCTGAGAGATGACACATTTAAAATTCAAATTTTATTACATTCTAATTAACATAAAGTGAAAATAGCAGTCGATACGTCTTCTTATTCTAGCTTCAGAAAGAAAAATAACAAAAAGACATGACCGGAAAGAAATTTTTTTTCAAATATTTGGAGTAGAACAGTGTTTCTCAAAGTGCGGGGGGCGCGCTCCCCTGGGGGTGCGATAACCCTACAAGGGGGGCGCGAGCATATCGAAAATTTAAAGATTTTTTTAAAAAAATAACCAGAAAGAAGTAAAACAAAATACTTTTTTTCATAATAAAAAAATACACAACACTGATATAATTTATGTTTATCATCTGGCGTTTTTCTTTTTTAGCATAAAATATTACTCGTTAAAAGAAAAAATGAAACCCAGACCCTGAGAAAAATTCTAAGAAGATGAACATTTCATCACTGTAGTTATTATTGAAATACTGTACATTAGTTGTAGAAAGAAAAGGAAGACATGATTCACTTTTCAGCTAGGCAGCATAATACATTTGCTGATCATTTGATTGACCTTCAAACTTTCTGGTATGATTTCCACATTAGTTCCGTCTCATCTTTTATGTATTTGTTTTTCGCTCAGGGAAATTGTAAATAATGAAGAGTTTTACGATATTTGGAAAAGAATTGATTGATTTTTGAAGGATTATTTGACTAAGATTTATTTTCAAGAGTTATATAAGTTGATGGATTACTGGAGTACCTGCTTCCCGCAGGGAAGCTCAATCTCCTATCATAATGAACTGGATGAGTTATATGAGTTCAGCTTTCACTTAGCGCATTGCTGCTTAATTATAAAATTAAGTGTTGATATTGAAAAAAATTAAAATACTGTGTTTATTAAGAAAATTTTACTTTAGGTGTAGGAAAATGAGAATTTAAGTGTGTGGTGTGAATAATATGCATTAGTGCAGTTGTGTTATCTGGTAGTGAATTTAAAAATAAAAACTTGACCGCTGAAGCGCACTTTAAAATAGTAAGTCGGGAAATCCGCCGGAGCAGGGGGACCCGCAACGCTGAAAATCTCGCTTCGTCTGAATTTCGCCGAAAGTGGGCGACTATAAGAGAGTTTTAACGTGATTTGGCGCAGATATGACAGCTTTGCCAGCAAATAACATTTCTATAATATTAGTGAAATGTACCTCTGATTTGAGTCTTTTATTAAGGTCTTGCACTTTTGAATAATTTTAGTTCAGTTTTATTGGATTTTTTCTCAAATCATCAAAGAAAAATTGAACATTCCTTGAAAGCCGGTAAGTGTATACATTCTCTTAGTTAAATTATTCGCTGAAATTCCGATTTGTATCGTGTAGAGTAAAAATAATTATAAACAAATGATTGGGGTGACTGAGTCCCCCCGCAGTACCATTAGCGTTAGTATCGAGTACGCGTCTGCTCCTGGATTAAAACATTTTGAAGTCTTCTCGCTTTAAATATTAAAAAGTAACACAATTATTCTTCATAGGAATTTTACATTCTTTTTCATTATTTAACATTAATTCTAAATGCTAATTGTGTGAGGTTTAAAATTACAGTTCTTTTAAACAGTTATTTACAATTATAGCATTTATCTAAAAAAAATCATTTTACATTTCTGTATACATTGTCGTGCACGCAGTTTTACTCTCCTTACAGTTCAGCTATTATATCAAGAATAATGTTATATTTTTTTAAAAAATGAACTCGTGCGAAGAGTATATTCAGCCAGTATACGTTTAAAGTATCATTACTGAAGAAGGTATTTTATAAATAATTTCTTAATACTAAATTAAGAACAAGTTTAATAATTATTATGGACTTTCATGGGCTTGTCTTGTAGAGCAAAGTTTTTCAAAGGAAGGTTTAATATCAGATATTCACACTCTGAGTTATTTTTCTATATTTAGCTGAGATCTATATTTTGTCTTCAAAGCAGCCACCGCAGAAAATTTCGGTTTCACAAAGGTAGGATGTTGCAAATGGTAATAGTATATGAAGTGCTTTTGTTTTCAGTACAGAAAATTCATCGTTCACCTCTACCCAAAATTCAAAGAGCGATTTATTACAAAATTGCCTTTTAAGTTTTCACTGGGTGATAAATGTATGAAAGATTTCTTCTTCGGAAGTTGAGAGTCCTTCTGGAGTATCTTGAAACAGATCCCCAATCCACTCGTAACTTGCTACCAAGTTGTCTTCATCCAGAAAATACTTTTTAAAATTCTTTGCCAACATAGCTAAATGATTTTACATGGTTTTAAAAACAACTTTGACATGTTGTTCTTCAGATTTGTAAGTTTTAACTCATAACGAGCTGGGGCTTTTTTTCCCATCATTTACTTCAGTAGTGATAAATCCAAAATTTAAGTATTTTTAAGAATATTTCTTTGATTTGATTTTCGGAACCATGCTCGTCTGTGTACTTGTTAATCCTTTATTATCGTCGAATGCTCGCTTACGACTTAAAAATGTATGTATGATTTTGTTTTAATCTACTGCCGTAAATACTTAATTACCGTGAATTACAATTAACGTGCAAATTAAAAATGTACATTCAAGCTAGATTTGGTAGCTATAGAAGTATCGAGTCGACCAAAACTGACTGGAATTGTACGAGGAAAAGCATTTTTACATGTTTTGCGCAGACGTCCAATAGGCTGCCCAGACTCACACAAACGTACCCGATAATGCCAAATGTGATGGATATGATAGATAGCAACATAGACTAGACTATTTTTCTAATGACATTTGTACTTTGAGAAATAGATGCTGAAAGAAACATATCTTTAATTAAATATATCATTTTGCGATCAGTTCCAATTAAAAATTAGAGGAAAAAATAACATAATAATATATATAAGTAAGTAATATATATTTTAAGTAATTTTTTTTAAATATATATTACTTAAAAGTTACATATACAAAATTTAATACTTATACAGTTTATAATTGAGATCGCATTGTAGCTTTAGTGTCAAATTGCATTTTTATTGCAGTAAATACATTATTGTTGTACAGGGGGCGACAAAAATTATGATTGAAAATTGGGTCGCCAGTATTGAAAGTTTGAGAAACACTGGAGTAGAATGTTTAAAATCTGAAAAAGAAACACAAATATAATGATTTTGAAAAATATTGTACACACAAATATTTGTAAACTCATAGCAGGGGATTTAAAATATTTTGTAATATCTGGTAATATTAGGTGTAATTATGAATTAAAACAGCAGATTCATTTCCATACAATAAAAATCAATATTTCAAATAATTTGTTAAATTTCTTAATTCTGTGATGTGTTAATAAGAAAAGTTGAAGGTCCAGGAAGGCTTGGTGAAGGTAAAAAAAATTGGACCAGTTTTATGCATAATTCCCTAATTCTAATCTCAAAAAATTAGAAACAAAAAAGAAAGGGAAAGTGTGCACTTAAAAAGAACATGATTTAAATTCCTGTGAAGGTTATTTCCTATTAGAATATGAATGTTAAGGTGCCTTTCAATGTGTAATTAACGAATGAAATATGACGAAATGTAATATTTACGTATATAAGATTATACTAGTTTCACAATAATCTCGTATTTCTTCTGCTTTCACACTTTTAATGATCTAAAACTGTGAGGAAATATCATAATTTTCTTTAATTTTATATTAGTGAATAACAAAGCAATTGTTTCGTACTGTTTCTGGAAAGAAATATTGCAAAACTATTTTTTATAATTACAAGTAAAAATTTATACAAATTTCAATTTTTATATTTTATGCACGAACTTAATTTAATTTTTTTAATTATGAAAAAAAAAGAAAAAATAAAGACTCCTATTCCACACACAATAGCATGAGGCTGACAGAAGTAAATAAAGTTACAAATAGCATAAATTCAAAAATTCAAGTTAGGATTGAAATTTCAGAAGACAGTACACTTTCAATAATGAGTTCAGAATGAAACAATAGATTAACTTTAATGGCGCAAGAGCCAATTTTGGCTATGCTGAGCCAAACATTTGTTAAAAAACTTAAAAAATAGCAAGTTTTTTCAGTCGAAGAAACTAAATTTGAACAATGTTCAATTTGTAAAATCGGTCTGTGGTCTGGACGGGAAAAGAAGAAATGGGATGACAAGAAGAGGGTTGAAAATAGAGAAGGACCACTAGGGTACCCTGGGTTCGTGAAGCCCGTGTTTACCAAAGATGGTAGCCTTGGGGTTCTAGGCTAAAAGAGGTTTTTCCTTAGAGACAGACCTCTAGTGAGATGCTGGGACAGACAATACTAAATCATTATAACGACACGTCGCTTCATACATTACTAAATAAGTATAATGACTCGTCGCTTCTTTGGCCAACTGGCTCTCTGTTTCATTGCTGAAATTATCAACATGGACAAAACAAAAGTAAAATGACTCTCAGTGTGAATAAACAAGTGAGTTTTAACTTCTCTGTAGAAGTTATAATATGCAAAAAGAGGATGGGTGAAAGTGTGTGTGTGAGAGAGAGAATTTATACTAATAAGACATTTTTGCTTCCTATTTTCATAAAAAGGAACTTAAGTTCCTTTTACAGCTAGCCCAAAATTTCGGAGGGTAAAATAGAACATTTATCTAGTAATCTCGATACTGGAATGTTATTTTCGCTATTCCATTCTCACAAATTGCAAAAGCATGGACCTCGCTTTCATCTAACCTGTTACCATCCATTAAAAAGTAGTTTTATACTCCTAAAAAGCATCATTTGAGTAAGTAATAACAGTAATAAGTCTCCTAATATTGCGGTTGAGGTCAACACGAAATAAGAGCTTTCCTGTTTAGCATGTTACCATGAATTTCAAGATTATTTAATATAACCAAGTAAATAGGTGGAATAAATAACAAAAACAGCCTCCTAACTAACAGTCCTATATCCTAAATATAATATGAAAAATTCTTTGAGTCTTAAGAAATCTACTATTAATTTTCACTCTTACGATATTTTCCCAAACTCCAGGAGCATAAAAGATAAATAGCAGAGTATTTTATTTATGTATCAATTTAAAATCATCGGTCTTAATATTACGGATATTTTTAAAAATTCGTTGTAAACGTAGAAGTCATTCACTTTTAAAGGAGACAGCAGAAATATAGTGCTTCCGTTACAGTTTATTATCTATAGTAATGCACAAATATTTCTGCTGTTATAATGTTGTGTTTCTCCCATCGATTCAATTCTGTTAAATAAAGTCTGTGAGCTGGTATCTATTTGTTTTGCAGCTCCAAAACTTAAGAATTCGAAGGGTTAACTCTCTCTTCAATTCATAAATTTCTGACCTTTTAAAATATAATCTCGGATATTCTGAGAAAGAACATATATATCATTGAAGTTCTTACACTGAAGAGTAAAAAACAAATAATTTACAAAAGAAATCTAGTAACGTTTTAAGAATGTTCAAATGTTAGGGAGTAAGTCTTTTATAATAAGGTTGCAAGCAAAAGGCCTCGTAATTCCTAATGACAGCCTTTTTAAAAAAATAATTTTAAGAAATTTCCCAAAGTCAGAAAAGGTAAGACCACCCTGAAAAAAACACCTCTTCATAAATAATTGTGTATCTTGTTTCCAGGTATCTGTGAATACTTTTTGCAATTACTTTTCGAAAAGAGATTTTACAGCCTCAAAATAGTGGAGATTTGAAAGGGTCCCTTTCAAGTCTATCACAGTCAGTCTTACATGAATTCGTTTTAAAAATTCCCTTGAAATTAATTTAAAACGTTTTAAATAACCATGGCAGCATTCCTTTTTCTTTCTCACTGAAACGGATAAAATAATTCCTATGAACCTTAAGTATCACAGGAGGCTTACATATGTAAATAAAACAAAGAAAAAAATGAAAATTACAGAATAAAAACTAAACAATGTAGCTACAAAAATAGCGTAATTTAAGCACAAAACTACATAAAAAATACTAACAAAGTCAAAAAATAAGGTAATAAAATCAAGACAATGAAATAATTACAGAATCAAAACAACGAAGTTATAAAATCAAAGCAATGAAAAAAATTACTTAATTCAAATAAATGAAGTTACAAAATAAAAAGAATGTAGTTTTATTGGAAAATAACTAAAAAAATAATTAGGTGGTCAGTTGACTTTCAGGATATACAGTTTCACCTTTGTATATATATGTCGTAATTTTCTTTCTTTCTTTCGTTTTGATGAAATACGGATAAAACGTTCTACAGTTTGCTTATCACCATCAATACAATACCAGCACACATATTCGTAAGAGTTTCGTTTTCACTCTTGATATTACCTGAATATTTAAAAAATCTTTTTTAACACGTGCCCAGTCTATTAAATAAAAAGACCCTTTATTTAGCAAAATAGAAATGTTCAATCTTTAATTATATTCATTCATTTATAATTAAAAATGTTATAATTTTTGTTTATAACTTTTAACTATAGTTAAGAATCCTGTTTTCCTATCAGTTTAATGAAAAAGACCCAAATTTTATTTTTAAAGAAAATAATTTTACTTACGAAATAGGTGTAAATTTGTTTAGATAGCTTCATTTTTCTATTTGCAGTGGCTATGAATCTTCACAGTCAATGTGTGGTAAAATCTAAATTACAATTAAGATATTTTAAACCTAGGCCATGCCAGAACACAGTGCAAAATGTGAAACAAAAAAAAGGTTTATGATCCCGCTCTATTAAAGTTAATAAAAACTCATTGTTTCGTTAATTATTAACTATTAAGGTATCAGACTGCGTTCGGAACCGTGATTTTCAAAAGCGCATAAATGGATAATTTTCATGATATTTAGTGTCACTTAAATTAGAATACATGCATAAAATTGTTTTAAGGACATTTTGACAAAAATAAATTATTTAAATACAATATTTTGGCAAAAATTAACTTAGAATAATCGTTTTTCCAAATGTTCTCCTTTTGTGAGAAATGCTTCTATTAGAATAATATTTTGCCTGTATATAGCTCAGACCTCTGTTCAGAGGCTCAACTAGAATTTTTGAAATGTATAACTTAGAAGTGGGTTTATTCATATCTTTCTAATAGAAGCATTTTTCACAAAAAAAGAACTTTTGGAAAAAAGATTATTCTAAATTAATTTTTTGCCAAAATATTATATTTAAATAAATTTTTGTCAAAATGTCCTTAAAACAATTTTATGCATGTATTCTAATCTGAGTGCCACTAAATATCATGAAAATTATCCAATTATGCGCTTTTTTAAAATCACGGTTCCGAATGTAGTCGGATACCTTAACTCATTAACTTTTATTTATTTCTTGAAATATATTTTTTAATGCTTTTTTTGTAATATATGCATTGAAATACGTTACGTCATAATTCAATATTTGGACTTGTCTTAAAAATCAGCTTTATTGAAAACAATGTACAGATATCTTTTAATCCCCTTCTACATACTTCCCTCCCTATCAATGCATAGCTGCTTACGAGTTTTCCAGCGTTCAAAGTAGTGTTAAGGCTCATTATAGGTATCACCATCTCTTTGTAAGACTGCCGTTTTTGCCTTCACCTCTTCTACATACTAAAAATGTGTCCCATTTAATGTGTTTTCCCCTTTAAAAAAAGATAGAAGGTCCAAGGTATGCGATCTCTTGAGCACAGTGGATCCTCGAACACAGTAATGCGTTAATTAGCCAAGAACTGTTTTACGGAGAGTGCAATGTGCATCGGGGCGTTGTCTTGTTGCAAAATCCACTTGTTGCTCTGCATCTTTGTCCTCTTCTTCCTCACTCTTTCTCTAAGCTTTCTCAGGTCCTCAACGTAGTACTGCTGTTTTATCGTTTGGCCTTGAGGTACCCATTCAATACTGATGATATCATTAATATCGAATAAAAATGATGAGCATATCTTGTTCTTGTATCTTGTATCAGTCACAGATCAACCAGAATGTTCATCATCTTCAAAAATCTTCCGATCTTCCGAAAATCGTTTGTGTATATGTGAGTACAAATATCTCTAACAACTCTTAACAACTTAAAGTATCCGACTACGTTTGGAACCGTGATTTTAAAAAAAGCGAATAAGTGGATAAGTTTCATGATATTTAGTGTCACTTAGATTAAAATACATGTATAAAATTGTTTTAAGGACATTTTGACAAAAAAATTATTTAAATACAATACTTTGGCAAAAATTAACTTAGAATAACCTTTTTTCAAAATGTTCTCCTTTTTTGTGAAAAATGCTTCTATTATAATATTCTGCCCGTATATAGCTCAGACCTCTTTATGGAGACTCAACAATAATTTTTGAAAAATTCACATTATTTTCAGAGTTACAACCATTTGAAACAATTATCGTCGTTTTTTTCTTAAAATTTATCCCCTCAGTTGTCGTAAAAGATGGATAAACCCTCTTCTAAGTTATATATTTCAAAAATTCTAGTTGAGCCTCTGTACAGAGGTCTGAGCTATATACAGGCAAAATATTATTATAATAGAAGCAATTTTCACAAAAGGAGAACATTTTGAAAATGAGTTATTCTATGTTAATTTTTTTGTCAAAATGTTGTACTTAAGTAATTTTTTATTATAATACTATTCTTAAAACAATTTTATATACATTTTCTAATCTAAGTGACAGTAAATATCGTAAATATTATCCATTTATAAAGTTTTGCAAAATAACGGTTTCGAACGTAATCAGTTACCTTAAAACATTCAGATGGGATTTTCTTTTAATTTTACGCGGAATTTCAAATTTATGTGCAGATTGATATTTTTTGTGTAGAGAAGTTTATCATGATCGTGCCACTTCGACACAACAACGTATTTACTAAAAAAAGGATGAAAATCAAACTGAACTAGATAGATTATGGAATAACGAGCCACCAGCACCAGAAGGATCAAGGTAAAGTATATTTTATTCTCACTCTTTCACATCAAGCCTGCCGGCTAAGATATACGCAGTCCGGGAATTTAGCTGTCATATCTTGCATAAAAAATTCTCTTGCTTCGATAAAAGGAGGTGGGTAAGGATTGGCCTTTTTTCGCCCATCAGAAAATTCATATTATGCATTTTTTAAACAATGATACTCAGTCAAAAAAAAAAACTATTGGGTTTTTTTTTTCAAAAAAAAATTTTATTAAATGGAGAAAACAGGAAAAAATAACAATATTAAACTATTTGTAACAAATGTCTTTTCTATTATATTTCCTTCTCGCTTTCACTGGCTGAATCTTCACTGGACCATCCAGTAGCAGCGTCTTGAAATGTATCAGCATATAGAAGACTTAGTGTTCTTGTCTGATTCGGATTATGGCGCCAATGTCCCAAGTACCAAGTACAGATGCAATATGTGTCCAGCATCCAACAACTCTAGCCCCAACTTTGCATTGACAATTCCATTCAATGTTTTTCATACTTTTTAACTCGTGTGTCGTGATTTCAACTGGAATCGAACAACTGCTCGATTTTTCTCGATTTACGTAAAGGGAGTACAGCCCCGATTGTTAAGGTGTTCGTGAGTGTACGATCGGCTTTGCTTAAGCTGATATATCCCAAGAGTTAAGTATCGTAGCTCCTTCCATGATAACCGTGGAAAATCTGGAATATCAGAAACGCTTAACAAAGTACATATCACCCTTTTTCTTGCCCAGCCATTTTCTTTAACAATTTGTTGTAAGTAATCAGGCTTCTTCACTAAATTTAGCATTCTCTGGGCAATTAATGTGTCGTCCTCAATATTGTTAAGTCTTGCTGGGTGGAAAGCATTAAGAATTGCCCAGACTATTTTAACATAATCTCCAATATATGGTATTTGGGCATTTAGGATAATATTGTTTAAGACTCTCCAGTTCTTGAGCTAGCCGTTTACTGCCTCATTACCCAATGAATCGATGTCACCAATCGCGTCTCGTTAACATCTTCTGTAGACAACTGTGCTTGTTTGCCCAGGAATGCATGTATTTTAGGTGCTAGGTCCATTTCTTCTAAAAGCTCCAAACAGTCCGACCAATTCCCGGACAAGCTATTTTGTTTCGTATCACATCAACTCGCTTGATGCACCAAAACAAATTAATTTAAGTTGAAAAGCATTATTATTGCAGTATTTGAGAAACCAAAAAATATAGTGGTGCTTAAAGCGCTGAACAATTTTTTTAATGAAAGAAAAAGTGCGTAAAATAGCAAAACTCAACGAATTTGTCATGTTTGATGATTTTTTAAGGAACTTGCTATTTTTTAATTTACTATTTTAGAATAAAAGTAAAGATCAATACCAAAAGCTCAAATAAATGTAATAATATAGCTCCAATAAATACTTCGAATGTCCATGACTATGATGGGCGAAAAAAGACCGAACTTTACCCAACCCTTTAGGCTTTTAATTCGATATCTCTATTATTTTGACCTTTTAAACTTTTATAAAATAACTCTCTTTAAGAAGAGAGATAAAGTGAAAAAGCGTAGAATGGGGGAGTTGGAATAGATACCTGTAGAAAGGGATATGAAAGTTTAGTCCCAAAAGCAGCAGAAAGGGCACTTTTAAGCAACGCTCATAATATTTAGCTTTTTAAAATGTTATTATTATTTCACGAAAACCAAAGGAAAAGAAATACAAGGAGCAGGAGATAGACACTAAGCGAATCAGTATTTATACTCCAGATATTTGTTAATGTACACTCATGGACAAAAAAATTAGCGCACCAAGAAGGAGTAGTCAAAATGAAACGAAATTTTACATACATAATGACTACTTTGATGTAAGTAAATTATTAGAAAATCAAAGAAAAGGGATAATTTATTTCAGAGAAAAAGGCAAAAGAACGGAATATTTGATACCATGTTGAACCGCCTCTAGCGCGAATACACGATGCGATACAAACGGGCATTGAGGCATACAACTTCTGTATGATGTCTTGAGACATTTTGTTCCATATTTGCTGCAACCTTGTCTCTTGTTCGTTCAAACTCGTGAGATGCCCAACTCACCGTCCTAAATGATCCCAGATATGCTCGATTAGAGACAAATCAGGGGATCGGGCAGGGCAAGAAAGGGTAGTAACAATGCGGAGAAAGTCTAGTGACACCCTTGCCGTGTGAGGCCGAGCATTGTCTTGTTGAAAAATGGCTTCTGGGAGTCGTTGCATGAGTGGCAACACATGTGTTTGCAGGATATCATGGACATACCGCTGGGTTGTCATTGTGCCACGGATCAATACTACGGGGGACCCCGTATTGTAGGCAATGCCACCCCATACCTTCACACCAACTGTAACTAGTGACACGAACACGATTGTCAATACTGCTGAGATTGAATTTAAATTCGTCGCTAAAGACGACATGATTCCACTCCACTGCAGTCCAGTTTCCTTGTGTGCGGCGACCTTCCAAACGGAGGCGTTAATGGGTGGGTGTCAAGAGAAGCACACATAATGGGCGCCGCGATACCAAATGTCCTTCATATATGGTTCGAGATGTCCTTCATATGGCCAGGCACCTTCGTATGGTTCGAGAAGACACAAGGGCCCCTAGTGAAGGTACTGCCTGTGCCTGGATGGCGGCCGACGAAGCAGTTGCCTGTACACGTGTATTTCTTACGATGTGGCGGTCTTCTCCACGACTGGTCTGTGGAGGGCATCCTGGGCGTGGTCTTCGTGTAAATGGTGTAAATGGCATCCCTTGGATCCACTCGTCACAAAGCCTCCTCACAATACAATCAGAGCGGCCTAATTGACGAGCTATTCACCTAGATGACCCCCCAGGTTCCATCATGCCGATGATTCTCCCCCTCTCAAACTGCGACAACTGCTCATATTGTCTTCGAAAACGGCTTAATGGCATGTCTTCCTCAGCTCTTACTTTGTAAACGATTCAGCATACTCACTTTGTGTGTGTGTGTGTGTGTGGTTACCTGTTTTATACTCCACGTAGACCGACGTTAAACGTCCTCTACCGGCTATATTTAATGCGCAATCACGCTGCATTTCTAATTATTTGCTCATCTCCCCCACAAGTGCTTTCATTCCAAGTTTCGTTACGATCCCGCAATTATTTCTTGGTGCGCTAATTTTTTTGTCCATGAGTATATTAAATAGATTTTTTTTAAATCTTCAAGAGTATTTTATACTTTTTTTGCAAATTTATAAAATTTTATGATTTTATATAACAAAAAGAAGGTGATAAAAAATTCACAGGGGACAAAAGTTGAGTGATCATTTAAAAAAGAGAGAGAATGGTGTAATATTTATACAAAATCATATAAATGTAAATATTCCTTAAGTAAAACAAATACCCGAGATAAAAGGAGAGGAGAGAATGGGAAGAATGATCACTAGGACACTTCCAGTTCATATGACTAGCACCATCTGAATTGAGTTCGTTCGTGACATTTTTCAAATGTTTGTATTCATTAAGGCTTTGAGGGAAATAAATAAAATCATACCCGATAGTACTCTGGGTCACTCTTTCAATGTTGTGAAAAGTTCCATTACATATTATTTCAAATATGCATTTAGTGATACCAAATATATTAAAATGGCTAAAAAAAAATTCATAAATTTGCAGTAATCAACCGCAAATTCATTTGCTTATTAATGACGTTGGCATCTAATTAATCGTTGATTATCCATGAATATAAAAATTAACCGGTTAAAACAATGCACTTATATACATAGCTGACCAACGTAAATGAAACTCCCTGAAGGAAGCATGCAAATAACTTGAAATATACAACATGCATTAGAGGTGGTGAGATATGCAAATGATTAGAATTTCAGCGAATACACACATCACACGCGCCTGTGGCGCCACCTCAAAGCGTTATTTAAGGCTTGGAGATTTCGACGATTTCAAGTTCGGCAATTGTGTTTTTCTTGTGGTTTTTTCAAAAAACTATCAGTTATGTCTCGTAGAAAACAGCGATCAGCTTTTGATCAAGTATCCGAGTTCGACACAGGAAGGATAGTGGTTTACCGAGAGATTGTGCATTATCTTTCAGGGAAATCGGTAGTCGTGTTGGACGAAATCAAACAACTGTAATGCGGATGTGTGACCGTTGGATACAGGAGGATACGACGGACCAACGTGATCGATCGCATCCACCTCAGTGCACCACTTCACGTGAGGACAGGCAAATTGTGCGCATGGCAGTGACGGATCGCTCAGTCACATCACGAACTGTAACACAGCACATTGAGTCTGCAAAGAATCATTCAGCGTCTGCGCGTACCATTCGACTCCGTTTACAGCAGAGTGTTCTGTCCGCAAGACGTCCATTGCTTGGTCTACCCTTGACGCAGAGCCACAGACGTCTACGCCGCCAATGGTGCAATGAAAGAAGAATGTGGGCGGTATAATGGAATTAAGTTGTCTTTACTGACGAGTCACGCATCTGTCTTCAAAACCACGATAGTCAGATTCGAGTCTGGAGACAACGTGGAGAGAGGATGCTGAACAACTGTGTTATTCACCACCGCACTGGTCCTGCACCGGGTATTATGGTATGGGGCGGTATTGGATATTTTTCTCGCACTCCTCTAGTACGCATTGCGGGTACTTTAAACAGCCATCGCTGTATCTCCGAGGTGTTGGAGCCAGTTGTCCAGTAGGAGCCAGTACTTTCAGGGCTTGGCCACATCCATATTTAAACAGGATAATGCGCGACCACATGTGACACTCATTGTCCAAAGGTTCTTCGTTAATCACCAGATTGAATTGCTTTTCTGGCCGGCTCGCTCTCCGGTTCTTTCGCCGATAGAAAACATGTTTTCTTGGTGGCTCAATGGTTGACCCAGATTACAGCCCCAGCTGCCACACCAGATCAACTTTGACAATGTGTGGAAGCTACTGGGTCTGCTGTACCCCAAGAACACATCTAAAGTCTCTTTGAATCAATGCCGAGACGCGTGGCAGCGATGATCTCCAACAATGGCGGCTACTCTGGCTACTGATTCTGGCAGGAACCACACTTCACGGATACCTATAAATTTAATCATTTGATACTTGGTGAACATGTTATCTACAAAATAATCTATCTCTTGTCTTTCTTGTTGTTGCATTTACGGTGGCCAGCAGTGTGCATTAAGAAATTTCTGAAATTGGCTTAAGGACATTCATATATCTGAAATTTGATATTTAAAAGCCAAAAAGAGTTTCATGACGGTGAAACACTAACGGAGAAAAATCTCAATTTTATATAAATACAAGAAAAACAAAGCATATTTTATTCGAAAGTAATATTTCAATTTTCCCCACAGTTCAAGGTTTTTTTTTGAAAGGTACTTTCATATACATAAATATTTAAAAATTTCTTTTAATGTGCAATAAATTAAAAAAAAATTTATTGTTTTATATCATAAATATATTGCTATTTTACTGTTATATTAAAAAAAGGTGTTTTTTATTTATAAACTTATGTAATTGCTCAATATTTCTTCCTTAATTATTACTCTGCTATATTTATCACATAATTTTTAAATCCCCAGTTTCATTTATTACATTTGTGCACACTTTTTTTAGAATTTGAAATAAATATTTAAATGCTATGATTAAAAATATGTGATTTTTCTATGTCGTTAGAATTTGATTTAAATTTAATTCAATTTTTTTTAAAAAAATTAAGCATTGTATATATATATATATATAGGAAAATTCTCTTTTTTTTAATTTGCAAAAGAAAAAAAAACATGTATGAAGAACTAAATTTTTACTTAAGCTTTTTTTCTTTGAGTTTGTTATTTGGGGGAATGTTGTTTTAAATTTGTTTTACTGTAAAATACACATGCTCAGAATCTTTTTGTATGAATGTTAAATAATATCCTTGTCTCCTGAAAAATATTTGTATTCCATAATCAAATTTACATTTATCTTTATATCATTTTTATTCACCTAGTTGATTTTCCTTTCTCATTTTAAAAGACATGCTTTTTTTCCGTCGCTATTACAAATGGACGAAAACAAATTTACTTTACAAAAACAATGTACGTATAAGCTCTCAGCTTAAATTTAATCCTTGGAGAATATTTTAAGTAAAACGTAAATTCTCTGGTTAGATTATCCGGAGTAAATAATACACTTAAAAGTAAAAAGTGTTGTCAGTTTTATATGATAAGCGCAAATTAGAATGAATTCATCATAAGTTATTAAGAAAAATTACAAAAGAATTTAGTTCTTCAATATTGATTTCGTATAGTGAAAATTGTTTTCATTTTGTTTCCTGGTAAAATTTCCTCTGAGCTTACATGCAATTATCAAAACTAAAATACCCAAAAAAAGAATAACAAAGAAATAATGACTTAACATTCTAATGAGTCTAAAAAATTAATGCGACTAAATAAAAATTTAATTTTACTCAGCTATCATTTAATAGAATTCTCGAAATTTTCTACCAATGATCAAATTTTTTTTCCTGTGTTATAATTAGGGTTTCTTTCCCGGGTTCCCGGGAAATCATAAGATTTCTGCACTTCTTCTATTCCCGGGAATTATACTTCGTTCCCGGGATTTCCCGGGAATCGCACGGGGCTTCCATTATCTATGAGGTAGTTATTTTTGACTTGACTGTAGATTTCAACCTCGGACATCGTTAGCTGACCCTACTGTGACAATTTGCGATCATTCACCCCGAACTTCCTGAACGAAGGAATGTTCGTGGGGTAAGAGTGTAATATGAGAAAGAAAGATTAACGCTTTCGTTGGATTGGTGAGAATTTTTCCAGCTAGCTGTGGGTAGGGTGAGTGAGTGAGTGAAGATTAACGTCGCACTGTTCAGCTGCACGAGGGCTTTTGGCGACGGACCACGTAATTTTGAACCATGGTCAAGTGACGTGGACGACACCTGAGCTGGCACCCCCCTCTCCTAACTACCACACCACACCAACGGAAGGACGTTTCAGCTCTCGACAGATTTAGCGTGCATCGCTGCCCTACACGGCGGGTCTTTAGGGGTACTGGGCTCGAACTCGTGACAAAGCCAGCCACGATCCGATGCCTATACCACTCGGCTACCGCGGTCACTAGCTGTGGGTAGGAGTATCTATCCAAATCAATTTCTATCTCTGTATCAAGCTTCGTTAACAAGAAAATTTTGGATTTTTAAAGTAATCACATTTCGTAGCAAATTAGCACTGTCTGATTGAAGTTCCAAGATCTTGATTTATGTGGATAACGTAAGTACTAATACTTAAAACTATTATTTGTTTAATCTTTTTTCAAATTTTTTTTTCGGATACTTGTCATTATTATGAGCTGTTTAACTGAATGAGCAATTTGAAGAAGGGAATGAGCCCACAAACTGTTGGAGGGAGAATATTTTTATAAACAATCTCGTGATATTTCTTATTTTTCTAAACCTAAATTTCGAGTGAGATTCTTAATATTTGTTTATATTTATGTAACTACAGTATAACAATTCCATAAACAAGAAATTAGTTGTACAAATAAAATACCTTAAATACAATAATTAATATTTTTAACGCACATAATCGGCACTTCAGCAGTAAATGAGTTTTCACGTATTTATTAATATTTATCTCTTAGTAACAACCTTAATAATTAATAATTGATTCACCTTACCTTGGTTAATTTTCAAACGCCTATGAATCAGTAAAGGAAGGTTAATTTTAGTAATTATTTTTCAAATGTGAATTTTTTCCCCGAGACTTTTAATTTATAAAATCTTGAATTGTAACATTGTTTCCATGCTAACACAATTTTTTTCTTTAGTGCAAAAAAAAAAAAAAAAAATTAAAAAAAAAACTTTTAATTTGGGGAAAGATTTTTTCCTCTGTGTATATGATAAAGTTGAAAATGAAAAATCGAGACAGTAACAGCATCTGCAAAATAAAGATAGTGTGACATTTATTTATTATTTATTTATTTTACAAATGCCAGGCCATTGACCATCAGGTCATTAGGCAACGGGCTCTCCAATATCTTTTTACAATGCAGTTAAGATCATTCAGTGCAGAGCACTCGTCCAAATGAGCGGCAGTCATGTCTTGTCCAGTGTCACACAAAACGCAGATAGGTGAAGTCACTAAATTAAAACGAAACAGATGAGCACAAAGGCAGTCATGTCCGGTTAAAAGTCTAAATTTAGCCACAGCAGCAGCACGAGGAGAACTTGGAATACCGTGGGATTTCTTACATAGTGTACTCCAAGGCTTATCACGAGCAACACGAGAAGCTGTAAGGTGAAATGATTTCCTAAAAATCCTTTTAATTTCCAGTTTGGCAGAAGGAAGTGTCAATTTATTTATTATAAACTAAGCAAATTCTTTTGTATTCGAATTTTTAATAATTTCTTTCTTCAGAATAATTATTTATTCCTTCGAAGTACTTTTTTCTGTAGATTTCGTTACGAACTGCCTTTTTAAATTATTTATCAAAACATCTAGGGAATTTCATTGAGTAAAAAAGGCAGATTTTAAAATTTCTGTTTGCCTCACAAAATGATACTAATTTTGCGGAGAGCAAGAATGAAAATATATTTGATATACTATTTACTTTCTAAACCTTTATCAGGTTTATTGATAGTTATATTACATACACATTTTTAATACAAATTCAAACGTTTAAAAATCTGAAAATTAATCCGTCGAGGCTGAATTGAAAACTGAGGGAAAGAAACAGTCTTTCCAGAACAAAAACTGGAACTGATGATATATATATCCTTAACTTTTGGCATATATTTATACTCCTATATTTGATTTGCTTCTTTAGATTTGTAGTATTTTAGTATATATATACACACACATACAGTCAGACCTCTATTTAACGAAGTCGCTAAAACCAGAAGAAAAGTTCATTATGTGGAAAATTTGTTAAAATAGCGATTCCTCTTTCAATATTTTTCTGTTCTATGTTCCAGGAAAAAATTTGCAATATAGAAAGATTTGTAAAATGGTGGTTTGACTATATATATATATATATATATATATATATATATATATATATATATATATATATATATATATATGTATATATATATATAATAGAACCGAAAAATATTGTTTCAAGTTTTGTTCTGAACATAAAAATTATATTGTATTAATTAATTGTTCTGTTGATGTAACACATCCAAATATTTGAGATCTACTTATTTTTCTTACAATTTATATATTTCTTTCAGATATAAAAATTAAACATAATCATTTGAAATATGTCCGTCTCCTTTACGAAGTCCTTTGTTTGGCAGTATTTCATAAAAAATAAAAATGAAGAAAGTGCAAAATGCATGAAATGTAGCAATATTTTGAAGTGTAGAGGTTGTGGTCTACAAGTGGTTTGCTTCGGCATTTACAAATTCAGCATAATATATCGAAAGCAACTCAATCCGTTTCGTCAGGATCACAAAATACTGAAATTACTAAGAGAAAAATTGATAGTGATAATGATATCAGAATTACTTCTGAACAAAAGAAACCCTTATTATCATATTTTCTTAAAGAAAAAAAAAGAAACACTAGAGGAAATTGTAAGTAAACTTGTTTGTGCAGATGGATTCACGGTAAATGCAATAACAAAAAATAACTTTATTAGGAAGTCCTTACATGATAAAGGTTATTCCTTTCCTTTAAACCCTAGTGATGTTATGAAGCTTGTATATAAACAATATAATGTTATTAAAGCTCGGGTTACTAATGAAATTTCATCAAAGTTAAACGCAGGACTTCGTTGAAGCTTGACGAGTTTACACATCGCTTAAAAATAGACGATATTTGAACATAAACGTTCACTTTAATGAGGGTGAAATCTTTAAGTTAGGAATGCTAAGAATTAGAGTGGATCTTTTCAGCAGAAAATTGTGTTAAAGCGGTTGAGACTAAACTATAGGAATTTGGAATCATAACAGAAAAGCACATAGTTGCGTGTGTTACTGATGGTGCTAGTATGATGGTTAAGTTCGGAAAAATAATGAGTTGTGAGTATCACCTGTTCTATGCACACGCCATAGACCTAGCCGTGTGCGATGTGCTTTATAATAAACAAATAGATTTGGTAGAAAACACTGTTGAAGTAGAAGATAAATCGCATGAAGAAGAAGACGATGGTGAAAGAGAAGAGCTTGTTGGAGATCTAGACAAAGCATTAGATTTAGAATTTGAAAGCGGTGTAGGAACAGATGATTTGTTTCATGTCACTTATGCAGAAAAAAATTCCATAACTAACATAAATGAAACTATAAAAAAGATAGATTAAAAATGTAGTAAAACTATTCAGAAAGTCCTATAAAGAATGATATTTTACAAAAATATGTTAAAGAAGAGTTTGGTTGGGAAAAGATGATTTGTTTGGATACTAAAACACACTGGAATAGTTTGTTGGCAATGCTTGAAAGATTTTTAGAAATAAAGTCAGCAATTTCAAAAGCATTAATTGACGTTAAATAAGAACAAATGATTGCTAATGTAGAGTTTGAAACTATGATTACAATTGTAAAAGCTTAAAGCCAGTAAAAATTGGCTTATTGATTTTTTTAGAAAAATTATACAGTCGAAATGCAACTTTACTAACTGCAGAAGGTGTATTTTCTTTCGTCATTGGAGAATTGAACGAACAAAATTCAGAATTTGCAAAAAATATGAAATATTCTCTAATCTAAAGAATTAATGAGAGACGCAACGTTAATTTAATAGGATTAATGTAATACCTGAATTTTGGGAGAAAATACGAAGCAGCTGCAGTTACTGGCGATATTTCGCGATTGCCTGGTAAAAATTGTTTGGTTAGACAAGCCCAAATGATAGGGACAAAGCTTTTCTGCGAAGAGGAATCAATATCCAACTCTTCACACTCAGAAGAAGAGAGCATAGAGATTTTGAAAGAAAAACCTCTGACATTAGACGAAAAATTAGAGAAAGCAATTTACTCTAAAACAAAAGTTTTATATTGTTCAACCAAAAAAAGTACCAGTTTCAACAAAATCATGAAACAAGAGATGCAGTTGTTCGACTCGACTGAAAATTCATCACCAAACATTATAAAACTTTGTGATGCTTTAAAAACAATTCCTCCAACGTCAGTTGAAGCCGAGAGAGTATTTTCTGCTGCTGGATTGTTCGTTACAAAGCTTAGAACTTGGTTGAGTGATAAAAGTATTAATTGCTTATGCTTTTTGAAATCTTATTTTAAAAATGAATAATCAATTTATTGTATTTTTTAGCTCATTATATAAATAAGTATTACTTTTGGAGTTTATATGTATCCTTATTTTATATAATTATTATTGATTTTATTTAAAAATAACTTGTTTTTTTAATTTTTTTTTGGAATTTTGATGTATTCCCGGGAACGCATTTGATGCATTCCCGGGAATGGATAAACCCGGGAAATCAGAAACCCTAGTTATAATCTGCACTCAAAAATAACACCGGCAGCTAGCTCAAATGATTTTAATTGGTACACATTCTGATTGAGCACGGTTACAAAGACATAAAAACAATTAATACAATACAAATTCCAAGGGGTTTGCACGGGCGGACATTGGCACGTCCGCCCTCCACCGAGGTGACAGGCTTACTCTCTAAGTATCCATACGACCAGAAGAGGGCGCTCTAGTATCATCTTTTTACCATTAGTTACACTCCCCCTCTGGTTCCTAAGAATCGTCCTCGATGAGGAACCAGCAGATTTGTCGTTCCTGGGTCTTCCTTTTTCTCTGAGAGGCATCACTGGAATGGCTTCTCCCCCTACTTCGAAGATGGAATAACTTATCTGATGCACCATAAAGACGGATGCAATCTGAAATATCAAGTTTCCTATAGTAGGAAATATACTATTCAAAATATCAAATTTCCCGGTAGAAAATATATAATTCAAAACATCAAATTTCCCGGTAGGAAATATACAATTCAAAATATTAAATTTCCCGGTAGGAAATGTACAATCAAAACCATCAAATTTCCCGGTAGGAAATGTACAATCAAAACCATCAAATTTCCCGGTAGGAAATGTACTATCAAAAACATCAAATTTCCCGGTAGGAAATGTACAATCCCAAAATTTCTTCGTAGCTGGCAGCTACACTCCAGAAACCACTTTAAAATTCTTTATGAACTAGGTGTTCAGAAAATGAGTTGGTAATTTTACGTTGGGCTCCATTTCCCGGTAGGAAATATTCATTTGCGAAGAGAACAGTCACCTGTTGATCCATGCTTTGATCTCCATGATCTCAGCCACATTGGAAACGGACTCTTCTGTTCTCTGGAAATATTCATCAGTGAAGAGAACAGTCACCAGTTGATCCATGCCTCGATCTCCATGATCTCTGCAGCATTGGAAACGAACTCTTCTGTTCTCCGGACTGAAAGGGATGTAAGATAACCAAACTTCTTACAAACGCTCGGGTACCATTTATAGCCTTTTGGCATTCATTGGCGCCATTTGTCACAAGCTAGTGTAACAATCACTTTCAGGCATCTGGTATCATCCCAAATTTCATTCATCTTTGATTACAGATTTCGATGTATTTTTAACAGTAATGAACCGAAGAAAAATTTTAATTAGCAATAGTTAACATTTTTACCATTTGGGCGTTACTTGCAGCCAAGCCAAATTTTCTTCAAGCTTTTCGATAAGTAATTTATTTTGAGACCAACGTCATTTCAATCTTGTAATATCGTAATTTAATTTTGCAATTTAAAATGATTCAATGGATCATCAGCCACAAATTAAATGCAGTTAATTTAATTTTAAAATAGTTAACCTTTATAATTGAGCATCAACTAGTCATTAGCAGAACAAGAATTGGATATTTGAACACAATACTATTCAAAAATATATTATAGATATCTTACAGGAAACAAAATCTGAACTTTGAAAGCATAAAATGAAAATTCAAGTAAAAAGAAAGTCTGATAAACTTAGTTTTAAAACAACATATAAATTAATCCTTTGAAGGAATTAAAATACTGTTTAAAATATTGTAGTTATTTTACAGAAGGCAAAATCTTTGCTTTGAAAAAAAATAATTCACATATAAAAGAAATTCTGATGAAATTCAAAGTCGAAACAAAACCTATTAATGAATCTTTTGAAAGAATAAAAAAATACTTTTCTATAATACTTTTTTTTGTTAACAAAAATAATAATTTCTTTGTTTTAAATTCACAAAAATCTAATATGTGATCAAAACTCTTCAATATAATTAGAAATAAAACACAGTATAACACTTAAATAAAAAAAAAGGTAATTATAAGACTAAACAGGAAATATCAATCTCAGTGACACTCTTGCGTCATAAGTGAATTAATGAGTCAGCAGAAAAGTGAAAAGTATCTCGATGATTAATAAATTTTACAGAACAAACAGTGAAAACTCAAGGTCAGAAGGGGGTAAAAAATTCCCCAAATAAGTGCACTAATAGTCATAAATCACAGAGAGGGACAAAATGTTATTGCTGTAATGTTCTTTCCTAATACGTCATTATACTTTTATATAAAAGAGAATTACTCTCTCTCTTCTTTCTGATTTTTACTTTACTACTCGTTTCTAATTTCACAGTTTAGATGAGAAAAATGATGTTAATTATATTGTCCACTGTGTTGCTACCAGGTGTGTTTTCGAACGGGAAAGCAAAAGAAGATGAAGAAGAAGGTAATACTTGCAATTATGATACTAATTTGTTAAATAAATTTTACCTACCTAGATACCTTTCAATGCTCATTTTAACGTTTATTAATTGTTAAATTTATTTTACTATCACATTGATAGAGTTAAATATATAATCCTAATAAAATTACAACACATTTAATACAATGCAAATTTATTTAAGACAAATATACCACATTTTTCGGATTTTTTAGACTAATATTCTAAATTCCCAATTCATTACCTGAGCGAAAAATACACACACACACATTGATAAATGAGATTATATGAATCGTTCAAAGTAATCACATTAATATTGTATTTAACAAAAAATAAGCGGTGTTCTCATTGCCTAGATGAAATTTGTATTTTAAACAGGTACTACATTTTTAATTGCACTCGCACAATAATTACCTTCAAGAAGTTTAACTGTTTCACACATTAGATGTATGGAAATAAAATTAAAATGAAATTTTTATAAAAATTCTTTTAACATGAGAAATTTTTGTAATTTTTTAACTGTTTTATTTTAAATTACCAAATCATTGCATTCAATGTTTACAAATTGAAGAAAATGAATACATGTTTCATTAAAAACACTCTTTATGTACACTAAGTGTGTAACAATTTCCGAAAGCGAGAAAAATCTCTCTCTATCAATATAACGTTTCTTTTTATATTACTGGGCCGGCTGAGTATGATTGATTTCTGTTCCTCATTTACTTCTGTGAGCCGACATTTGGACGACTGTATAGTCTTAGAATTATATACATATATATATATATATATATATATAGTATATATATATATATATATATATATATATATATATATATATATATATATATGTATGTATATATATATAGTTAGTATACATATATATATACATATATATACATATATATATATATATATAACATATATTATATGTATATATATACAATAAGGTATATATATGTTGATAGCATATATATATATATATATATATATATATATATATATAATCCAAAAACATAAAAATACACTGGATAGTTCAATTCTTTTAAATTTAAATTA
>BMAU01004477.1:0-147500 GCA_019973935.1 Trichonephila clavipes
TTCCCGCTCATCGTATGGACGCGATGCTAAAATTATTTTTACCACGCATTTCATAAATTCACGCTCCAAACGGAGCATTGATACATTCAAACATATCAGTAGACATTTGTTGATAACTGTTGTGCTTACTTTTTTTAAAAATTTTTTGATTCTAGTGTTTGAGTAGTTCAATTCTTCGAATGATCTCCTAAATTTTCAATGGTTTCACCGTTAAAAAAACGGGCTATGAAAGTTTGAGTTAAGTAACTCTCGTTCAAAATTTCATCTGTACACTGTTTTTAAGTCCGGTTTCAGAACTGCCACTTTGTAATGTCGTTGTTTTCGAAATAGACCGCGTGAATGTGCACGTGCAATTAATTCTAAAGTAATTTTTTGTATTTTTATTTTTTTATCTGTTAACCGTTGTTACATAAAAAATAAACGTAACAATGAAAAATTCTATTTCTTGGAGTTCCACTAAAGTAAATGGTGGTTAACAACTAATTACATTTTGTAGGATGCGGCTGAAAATTATCTACTTTCTAAAATCCATTTACAAACCTTAGTTAATTATGTAAAATTAAGAACATTTCTTTAAAAGCCATACATCGAAGACCGATGCTTTTAAAAGGAAAATATTACTTTCCCATTGCAAGTATGTCCGAATATAGAGTTTTAATATATTCTGTATTACAAACAATTGACAGTGGTAATATTCTTAGCCATTTTGATTTTGATTTAAGTTCCAAGAGAAACTTCATGGGAATTAGTGATGACGTACCTAGTAATTTTGAACAAGTATCTTGGTAAGTACCTGAATTGGATCTCCCTCTTCACACTTCTACTCCACAGGACATTGAGCCTTGATGGACTTAACATATATCACACTTCTGCTCAGGGGTCTTTAGTAAAATAACTAATCCTGCATATTTTTATTAGAATTACTTGTTATATATTTGAAACTTTCCTGAAATTGAAGTAAATCTTTCAGCTCTAAGGGTCAGAGTGAGACCTTTTGAAAATTTCTATCGGACTTCTTATACATATAAGAGACCCGTTAGTGGGACTGTAGTTACACATTTTAGGCCCCTGCTGCTAAGGGGCCCCGTATAATCAATACCACTGATACGGTAAAAGCTAAGACAGTGGCTGGTAGTGTTTTCCCTATATTGGATAGCGTTTGCTCCTTGTGCGTGGTATTATTTTAATATTTTTTTTTATTTTTTACATAGTTTGAATGTCATATTACCAATACCTCCCTTCTATTGATTCAGTTAAATTATTTTCAAAAGTTATATGTATATTAACGTCACACTATGCATTCCTAAGAGGGCTTTTTGCGACGGACCGCGTAAATTATCAACCACTTTTAAGCAACGATGACTATCGTGACCTGCCAATAACATCTCCTATTTTTCTCACCTTACTAGATGCAGGATGTCTGAGTCCCGATATTTTCGCAGTGCAGCTCTGCGCTGCATGCCATCCGTGTCCTTAGCACTAAATCATACTGCGAGTGATAAAAGACAGACATAAGAAAAAGACTTTTATTCCCGCTCATCGTATGGACGCGATCCTAAAATCATTTTTACTATGCATTTCATAGATTCACGCTCCAAACGGAGCATTGATACATTCAAATATATTAGTAGACATTTGTTGATAACTGTTGTGCTTACTTTTTTTAAAAATTTTTTATTCTAGTTTTTGGAGAAGTTCAATTCTTCGAATGATCTCTAAATTTTCAATGGTTTCACCGTTAAAAAACCGGGCTATGAAAGTCTGAGTTAAGTAACTCTCGTTCAAAATTTCATCTGTACACTGTTTTTAGTCCGGTTTCAGAACTGCCACTGTGTAATGTCGTTGTTTTCGAAAGAGACCGCGTGAATGTGCACGTGCAATTAATTCTAAAGTAATTTTTGTAATTTTTATTTTTTTTATCTGTGAACCGTTGTTACATAAAAAATAAACGTAACAATGAAAAAAATTCTATTTTTTGAGTGCCACTAAAGTAAATGGTGGTTAACAACTAATTACATTTTTGTAGGATGCGGCTGAAAATTATCTACTTTCTTAAAATCCATTTACAAACCTTAGTTAATTATGTAAAATTAAGAACATTTCTTTAAAAGCCATACATCGAAGACCGATGCTTTTTAAAAGGAAAATATTACTTTCCCATTGCAAGTATGTCCGAATATAGAGTTTTAATATATTCTGTATTACAAACAATTGACAGTGGTAATATTCTTAGCCATTTTGATTTTGATTTAAGTTCCAAGAGAAACTTCATGGGAATTAGTGATGACGTACCTAGTAATTTTGAACAAGTATCTTGGTAAGTACCTGAACTGGATCTCCCTCTTCACACTTCCACTCCACAGGACATTGAGCCTTGATGGACTTAACATATACATCACACTTCTGCTCAGAGCGTCTTTAGTAAAATAACTATTCCTGCATATTTTTATTAGAATTACTTGTTATATATTTGAAACATTCCTGAAATTGAAGTAAATCTTTCAGCTCTAAGGGTCAGAGTGAGACCTTTTGAAAATTTCTATCGGACTTCTTATACATATAAGAGACCCGTTAGTGGGACTGTAGTTACACATTTTAGGCCCCTGCTGCTAAGGGGCCCCGTATAATTGATACCACTGATACGGTGGTAGCTAAGACCGAGGCTGAGAGTGTTTTCCTATATTGGACAGCGTTTGCTCCTTGTGCGTGGTAATATTTTTGAAATATTTTTATTTCTTATAAGTTTGAATGTCATATTACCAAAACCTCCTTCTATTGATTCAGTTAAATTATTTCAAAAGTTATGTATATTAACGTCACACTATGCATTCCTATGAGGGCTTTTTGCGACGGACCGCGTAAATTATCAACCACGTTTAAGCAACGATGACTATCGTGACCTGCCAATCCCTTCTATTTTTCTGACCTTACTAGATGCAGGATGTCTGAGTCCCGATATTTTCGCAGTGCAGCTCTGCGCTGCATGCCATCCGTGTACTTAGCACTAAATCATACTGCGAGTGATAAAAGACAGACATAAGAAGAAGACTTTTATTCCCGCTCATCGTATGGACGCGATCCTAAAATCATTTTTACTATGCATTGCATAGATTCACGCTCCAAACGGAGCATTGATACATTCGAATATATTAGTATGAGATTGTTGATAACTGTTGTGCTTACCCTTTTTTTTTTAATTTTGTGATTCTAGTTTTTGGAGTAGTTCAATTCTTCGAATGATCTACATTTTCAATGGTTTCACCGTTAACAAAAACGGGCTATGAAAGTTTGAGTTAAGTAACTTTCGTTCAAAATTTCATCTGTACACTGTTTCTTAGCTCCGGTTTCAGAACTGCCACTGTGTAATGTCGTTGTTTTTGAAAGAGACCACGTGAATGTGCACGTGCAATTAATTCTAAAGTAATTTTTTGTAATTTTATTTTTTTTATCTGTGAACCGTTGTTACATAAAAAAATAAACGTAACAATGAAAAATTCTATTTTTTTGAGTGCCACTAAAGTAAATGGTGGTTAACAACTAATTACATTTTTGTAGGATGCGGCTGAAAATTATCTACTTACTAAAATCCATTTACAAACCTTAGTTAATTATGTAAAATTAAGAACATTTCTTTAAAAGCCATACATCGAAGACCGATGCTTTTTAAAAGGAAGAATATTACTTTCCCATTGCAAGTATGTCCGAATATAGAGTTTTAATAATTCTGTATTACAAACAATTGACAGTGGTAATATTCTTAGCCATTTTGATTTTGATTTAAGTTCCAAGAGAAACTTCATGGGAATTAGTGATGACGTACCTAGTAATTTTGAACAAGTATCTTGGTAAGTACCTGAATTGGATCTCCCTCTTCACACTTCCACTCCACAGGACATTGAGCCTTGATGGACTTAACATATATCACACTTCTGCTCAGAGCGTCTTTAGTAAAATAACTATTCCTGCATATTTTTATTAGAATTACTTGTTATATATTTGAAACATTCCTGAAATTGAAGTAAATCTTTCAGCTCTAAGGGTCAGAGTGAGACCTTTTGAAAATTTCTATCGGACTTCTTATACATATAAGAGACCCGTTAGTGGGACTGTAGTTACACATTTTAGGCCCCTGCGGCTTAGGGGCCCCGTATAATTGATACCACTGATACGGTGGTAGCTAAGACCGAGGCTGAGAGTGTTATCCCTATATTGGACAGCGTTTGCTCCTTGTGCGTGGTAATATTTTGAATATATTTTATTTCTTATATGTTTGAATGTCATATTACCAAAACCTCCTGGTCTATTGATTGAGTTGAATTATTTCCAAAAGTTAGAGCTATATTAACGTCATATTATACTGTCCTATGAGGGCTTTTTGCGACGGACCGCGTAAATTTTCAACCACGTTTAAGCAACGATGACTATCGTGACCTGCCAATAACATCTCCTATTTTTCTCACCTTACTAGATGCAGGATGTCTGAGTCCCGATATTTTCGCAGTGCAGCTCTGCGCTGCATGCCATCCGTGTCCTTAGCACTTAATCATTGTGGGAGTGATGGAAGACAGACATAAGAAAAAGAGTTTTATTCCCGCTCATCGTATGGACGCGATGCTAAAATTATTTTTACCACGCATTTCATAGATTCACGCTCCAAACGGAGCATTAATACATTCAAACATATCAGTAGACATTTGTTGATAACTGTTGTGCTTACTTTTTTAAAAAATTTTTTGATTCTAGTGTTTGGAGTAGTTCAATTCTTCGAATGATCTCCTAAATTTTCAATGGTTTCACCGTTAACAAAAACGGGCTATGAAAGTTTGAGTTAAGTAACTCTCGTTCAAAATTTCATCTGTACACTGTTTTTTAGGTCCGGTTTCAGAACTCTCACTTTGTAATGTCGTTGTTTTCGAAATAGACCGCGTGAATGTGCACGTGCAATTAATTCTAAAGTAATTTTTTGTATTTTTATTTTTTTTATCTGTTAACCGTTGTTACATAAAAAAATAAACGTAACAATGAAAAATTCTATTTCTTGGAGTGCCACTAAAGTAAATGGTGGTTAACAACTAATTACATTTTTTTACGATGCGGCTGAAAATTATCTACTTACTAAAATCCATTTACAAACCTTAGTTAATTATGTAAAATTAAGAACATTTCTTTAAAAGCCATACATCGAAGACCGATGCTTTTTAAAAGGAAGAATATTACTTTCCCATTGCAAGTATGTCCGAATATAGAGTTTTAATAATTCTGTATTACAAACAATTGACAGTGGTAATATTCTTAGCCATTTTGATTTTGATTTAAGTTCCAAGAGAAACTTCATGGGAATTAGTGATGACGTACCTAGTAATTTTGAACAAGTATCTTGGTAAGTACCTGAATTGGATCTCCCTCTTCACACTTCTACTCCACAGGACATTGAGCCTTGATGGACTTAACATATATCACACTTCTGCTCAGAGAGTCTATAGTAAAATAACTAATCCTGCATATTTTTATTAGAATTACTTGTTATATATTTGAAACTTTCCTGAAATTGAAGTAAATCTTTCAGCTCTAAGGGTCAGAGTGAGACCTTTTGAAAATTTCTATCGGACTTCTTATACATATAAGAGACCCGTTAGTGGGACTGCAGTTACACATTTTAGACCCCTGCTGCTAAAGGGTTCCGTATAATCAATACCACTGATACGGTAAAAGCTAAGACAGTGGCTGGTAGTGCTCTCTCTATATTGGATAGCGTTTGCTCCTTGTGCGTGGTAATATTTTTAATATTTCTTATTTCTTATATGTTTGAATGTCATATTAACAAAACCTCCTGGTCTATTGATTGAGTTGAATTATTTCCAAAAGTTAGAGCTATATTAACGTCAAACTATACTGTCCTATGAGGGCTTTTTGCGACGGACTGAGTAAATTTTCAACCACGTTTAAGCAACGATGACTATCGTGACCATTTTTCTCACCTTACTAGATGCAGGATGTCTGAGTCCCGATATTTTCGCAGTGCAGCTCTGCGCTGCATGCCATCCGTGTCCTTAGCACTTAATCATTGTGGGAGTGATGGAAGACAGACATAAGAAAAAGTTTTATTCCCGCTCATCGTATGGACGCGATGCTAAAATTATTTTTACCACGCATTTCATAGATTCACGCTCCAAACGGAGCATTAATACATTCAAACATATCAGTAGACATTTGTTGATAACTGTTGTGCTTACTTTTTTTAAAAATTTTTTGATTCTAGTGTTTGGAGTAGTTCAATTCTTCGAATGATCTCCTAAATTTTCAATGGTTTCACCGTTAACAAAAACGGGCTATGAAAGTTTGAGTTAAGTAACACTCGTTCAAAATTTCATCTGTACACTGTTTTTTAGGTCCGGTTTCAGAACTCTCACTTTGTAATGTCGTTGTTTTCGAAATAGACCGCGTGAATGTGCACGTGCAATTAATTCTAAAGTAATTTTTTGTATTTTTATTTTTTTTTATCTGTGAACCGTTGTTACATAAAAAATAAACGTAACAATGAAAAATTCTATTTTTGAGTGCCACTAAAGTAAATGGTGGTTAACAACTAATTACATTTTTTTACGATGCGGCTGAAAATTATCTACTTACTAAAATCCATTTACAAACCTTAGTTAATTATGTAAAATTAAGAACATTTCTTTAAAAGCCATACATCGAAGACCGATGCTTTTTAAAAGGAAGAATATTACTTTCCCATTGCAAGTATGTCCGAATATAGAGTTTTAATAATTCTGTATTACAAACAATTGACAGTGGTAATATTCTTAGCCATTTTGATTTTGATTTAAGTTCCAAGAGAAACTTCATGGGAATTAGTGATGACGTACCTAGTAATTTTGAACAAGTATCTTGGTAAGTACCTGAATTGGATCTCCCTCTTCACACTTCTACTCCACAGGACATTGAGCCTTGATGGACTTAACATATATCACACTTCTGCTCAGAGCGTCTTTAGTAAAATAACTATTCCTGCATATTTTTATTAGAATTACTTGTTATATATTTGAAACTTTCCTGAAATTGAAGTAAATCTTTCAGCTCTAAGGGTCAGAGTGAGACCTTTTGAAAATTTCTATCGGACTTCTTATACATATAAGAGACCCGTTAGTGGGACTGTAGTTACACATTTTAGGCCCCTGCTGCTAAGGGGCCCCGTATAATTGATACCACTGATACGGTGGTAGCTAAGACCGAGGCTGAGAGTGTTTTCCCTATATTGGACAGCGTTTGCTCCTTGTGCGTGGTATTATTTTGAATATTTTTTATTTTTACAAGTTTGAATGTCATATTACCAATACCTCCCTTTCTATTGATTCAGTTAAATTATTTTCGAAAGATATGTATATTAACGTCACACTATGCATTCCCAAGAGGGCTTTTTGCGACGGACCGCGTAAATTATCAACCACTTTTAAGCAACGATGACTATCGTGACCTGCCAATCCCTTCTATTTTTCTGACCTTACTAGATGCAGGATGTCTGAGTCCCGATATTTTCGCAGTGCAGCTCTGCGCTGCATGCCATCCGTGTCCTTAGCACTAAATCATTGTGGAGTGATAAAAGACAGACATAAGAAAAGACTTTTATTCCCGCTCATCGTATGGACGCGATCCTAAAATCATTTTTACTATGCATTGCATAGATTCACGCTCCAAACGGAGCATTGATACATTCGAATATATTAGTATGACATTGTTGATAACTATTGTGCTTACCCTTTTTTTTAAATTTTGTGATTCTAGTTTTTGGAGAAGTTCAATTCTTCGAATGATCTACATTTTCAATGGTTTCACCGTTAAAAAAACCGGGCTATGAAAGTCTGAGTTAAGTAACTCTCGTTCAAAATTTCATCTGTACACTGTTTCTTAGCTCCGGTTTCAGAACTGCCACTGTGTAATGTCGTTGTTTACGAAAGAGACCGCGTGAATGTGCACGTGCAATTAATTCTAAAGTAATTTTTTGTAATTTTATATTTTTATCTGTGAACCGTTGTTACATAAAAAAATAAACGTAACAATGAAAAATTCTATTTTTTGAGTGCCACTAAAGTAAATGGTGGTTAACAACTAATTACATTTTTGTAGGATGCGGCTGAAAATTATCTACTTTCTTAAATCCATTTACAAACCTTAGTTAATTATGTAAAATTAAGAACATTTCTTTAAAAGCCATACATCGAAGACCGATGCTTTTTAAAAGGAAGAATATTACTTTCCCATTGCAAGTATGTCCGAATATAGAGTTTTAATAATTCTGTATTACAAACAATTGACAGTGGTAATATTCTTAGCCATTTTGATTTTGATTTAAGTTCCAAGAGAAACTTCATGGGAATTAGTGATGACGTACCTAGTAATTTTGAACAAGTATCTTGGTAAGTACCTGAATTGGATCTCCCTCTTCACACTTCTACTCCACAGGACATTGAGCCTTGATGGACTTAACATATATCACACTTCTGCTCAGAGCGTCTTTAGTAAAATAACTATTCCTGCATATTTTTATTAGAATTACTTGTTATATATTTGAAACTTTCCTGAAATTGAAGTAAATCTTTCAGCTCTAAGGGTCAGAGTGAGACCTTTTGAAAATTTCTATCGGACTTCTTATACATATAAGAGACCCGTTAGTGGGACTGCAGTTACACATTTTAGGCCCCTGCTGCTAAAGGGCCCCGTATAATCAATACCACTGATACGGTAAAAGCTAAGACAGTGGCTGGTAGTGCTCTCTCTATATTGGATAGCGTTTGCTCCTTGTGCGTGGTAATATTTTTAATATTTCTTATTTCTTATATGTTTGAATGTCATATTACCAAAACCTCCTGGTCTATTGATTGAGTTGAATTATTTCCAAAAGTTAGAGCTATATTAACGTCATACTATACTGTCCTATGAGGGCTTTTTGCGACGGACCGCGTAAATTTTCAACCACGTTTAAGCAACGATGACTATCGTGACCATTTTTCTCACCTTACTAGATGCAGGATGTCTGAGTCCCGATATTTTCGCAGTGCAGCTCTGCGCTGCATGCCATCCGTGTCCTTAGCACTTAATCATTGTGGGAGTGATGGAAGACAGACATAAGAAAAAGAGTTTTATTCCCGCTCATCGTATGGACGCGATGCTAAAATTATTTTTACCACGCATTTCATAGATTCACGCTCCAAACGGAGCATTAATACATTCAAACATATCAGTAGACATTTGTTGATAACTGTTGTGCTTACTTTTTTTAAAAATTTTTTGATTCTAGTGTTTGGAGTAGTTCAATTCTTCGAATGATCTCCTAAATTTTCAATGGTTTCACCGTTAACAAAAACGGGCTATGAAAGTTTGAGTTAAGTAACACTCGTTCAAAATTTCATCTGTACACTGTTTTTTAGGTCCGGTTTCAGAACTCTCACTTTGTAATGTCGTTGTTTTCGAAATAGACCGCGTGAATGTGCACGTGCAATTAATTCTAAAGTAATTTTTTGTATTTTTATTTTTTTTATCTGTTAACCGTTGTTACATAAAAAAATAAACGTAACAATGAAAAATTCTATTTTTTGAGTGCCACTAAAGTAAATGGTGGTTAACAACTAATTACATTTTTGTAGGATGCGGCTGAAAATTATCTACTTACTAAAATCCATTTACAAACCTTAGTTAATTATGTAAAATTAAGAACATTTCTTTAAAAGCCATACATCGAAGACCGATGCTTTTTAAAAGGAAGAATATTTTTTTCCCACTGCAAGTATGTCCGAATATAGAGTTTTAATATATTCTGTATTACAAACAATTGACAGTGGTAATATTCTTAGCCATTTTGATTTTGATTTAAGTTCCAAGAGAAACTTCATGGGAATTAGTGATGACGTACCTAGTAATTTTGAACAAGTATCTTGGTAAGTACCTGAATTGGATCTCCCTCTTCACACTTCTACTCCACAGGACATTGAGCCTTGATGGACTTAACATATATCACACTTCTGCTCAGAGAGTCTTTAGTAAAATAACTAATCCTGCATATTTTTATTAGAATTACTTGTTATATATTTGAAACTTTCCTGAAATTGAAGTAAATCTTTCAGCTCTAAGGGTCAGAGTGAGACCTTTTGAAAATTTCTATCGGACTTCTTATACATATAAGAGACCCGTTAGTGGGACTGTAGTTACACATTTTAGGCCCCTGCTGCTAAGGGGCCCCGTATAATTGATACCACTGATACGGTGGTAGCTAAGACCGAGGCTGAGAGTGTTTTCCTATATTGGACAGCGTTTGCTCCTTGTGCGTGGTATTATTTTGAATATTTTTTTTTATTTTTTACAAGTTTGAATGTCATATTACCAATACCTCCCTTTTTATTGATTCAGTTAAATTATTTTCGAAAGATATGTATATTAACGTCACACTATGCATTCCCAAGAGGGCTTTTTGCGACGGACCGCGTAAATTATCAACCACTTTTAAGCAACGATGACTATCGTGACCTGCCAATCCCTTCTATTTTTCTGACCTTACTAGAGGCAGTATGTCTGAGTCCCGATGTTTTCGCAGTGCAGCTCTGCGCTGCATGCCATCCGTGTACTTAGCACTAAATCATACTGCGAGTGATAAAAGACAGACATAAGAAGAAGACTTTTATTCCCGCTCATCGTATGGACGCGATCCTAAAATCATTTTTACTATGCATTGCATAGATTCACGCTCCAAACGGAGCATTGATACATTCGAATATATTAGTATGAGATTGTTGATAACTATTGATTGTTGATTCTAGTTTTTGGTGAAGTTCAATTCTTCGAATGATCTTCTACATTTTCAATGGTTTCACCGTTAAAAAAACCGGGCTATGTTAGTCTGAGTTAAGTAACTCTCGTTCAAAATTTCATCTGTACACTGTTTCTTAGCTCCGGTTTCAGAACTGCCACTGTGTAATGTCGTTGTTTTCGAAAGAGACCACGTGAATGTGCACGTGCAATTAATTCTAAAGTAATTTTTTGTAATTTTTTATTTTTTTTATCTGTGAACCGTTGTTACATAAAAAAATAAACGTAACAATGAAAAATTCTATTTTTTTGAGTGCCACTAAAGTAAATGGTGGTTAACAACTAATTACATTTTTGTAGGATGCGGCTGAAAATTATCTACTTTCTTAAATCCATTTACAAACCTTAGTTAATTATGTAAAATTAAGAACATTTCTTTAAAAGCCATACATCGAAGACCGATGCTTTTTAAAAGGAAGAATATTACTTTCCCATTGCAAGTATGTCCGAATATAGAGTTTTAATAATTCTGTATTACAAACAATTGACAGTGGTAATATTCTTAGCCATTTTGATTTTGATTTAAGTTCCAAGAGAAACTTCAAGGGAATTAGTGATGACGTATCTAGTAATTTTGAACAAGTATCTTGGTAAGTACCTGAACTGGATCTCCCTCTTCACACTTCCACTCCACAGGACATTGAGCCTTGATGGACTTAACGTACATCACACTTCTGCTCAGGGGGTCTTTAGTAAAATAACTATTCCTGCATATTTTTATTAGAATTACTTGTTATATATTTGAAACATTCCTGAAATTGAAGTAAATCTTTCAGCTCTAAGGGTCAGAGTGAGACCTTTTGAAAATTTCTATCGGACTTCTTATACATATAAGAGACCCGTTAGTGGGACTGTAGTTACACTTTTTAGGCCCCTGCTGCTAAGGGGCCCCGTATAATTGATACCACTTATACGGTGGTAGCTAAGACAGTGGCTGGAGTGTTTTCCTATATTGGACAGCGTTTGCTCCTTGTGCGTGGTATTATTTTGAATATTTTTATTTCTTATATGTTTGAATGTCATATTACCAAAACCTCCTGGTCTATTGATTGAGTTGAATTATTTCCAAAAGTTAGAGCTATATTAACGTCATACTATACTGTCCTATGAGGGCTTTTTGCGACGGACCGCGTAAATTTTCAACCACGTTTAAGCAACGATGACTATCGTGACCTGCCAATAACATCTCCTATTTTTCTCACCTTACTAGATGCAGGATGTCTGAGTCCCGATATTTTCGCAGTGCAGCTCTGCGCTGCATGCCATCCGTGTCCTTAGCACTTAATCATTGTGGGAGTGATGGAAGACAGACATAAGAAAAAGAGTTTTATTCCCGCTCATCGTATGGACGCGATGCTAAAATTATTTTTACCACGCATTTCATAGATTCACGCTCCAAACGGAGCATTAATACATTCAAACATATCAGTAGACATTTGTTGATAACTGTTGTGCTTACTTTTTTTAAAAATTTTTTGATTCTAGTGTTTGGAGTAGTTCAATTCTTCGAATGATCTCCTAAATTTTCAATGGTTTCACCGTTAACAAAAACGGGCTATGAAAGTTTGAGTTAAGTAACTCTCGTTCAAAATTTCATCTGTACACTGTTTTTTAAGTCCGGTTTCAGAACTCTCACTTTGTAATGTCGTTGTTTTCGAAATAGACCGCGTGAATGTGCACGTGCAATTAATTCTAAAGTAATTTTTTGTATTTTTATTTTTTTTTATCTGTTAACCGTTGTTACATAAAAAAATAAACGTAACAATGAAAAATTCTATTTCTTGGAGTGCCACTAAAGTAAATGGTGGTTAACAACTAATTACATTTTTGTAGGATGCGGCTGAAAATTATATACTTACTAAAATCCATTTACAATCCTTAGTTAATTATGTAAAATTAAGAACATTTCTTTAAAAGCCATACATCGAAGACCGATGCTTTTAAAAGGAAAAATATTACTTTCCCATTGCAAGTATGTCCGAATATAGAGTTTTAATAATTCTGTATTACAAACAATTGACAGTGGTAATATTCTTAGCCATTTTGATTTTGATTTAAGTTCCAAGAGAAACTTCATGGGAATTAGTGATGACGTACCTAGTAATTTTGAACAAGTATCTTGGTAAGTACCTGAATTGGATATCCCTCTTCACACTTCTACTCCACAGGACATTGAGCCTTGATGGACTTAACATATATCACACTTCTGCTCAGAGCGTCTTTAGTAAAATAACTATTCCTGCATATTTTTATTAGAATTACTTGTTATATATTTGAAACTTTCCTGAAATTGAAGTAAATCTTTCAGCTCTAACGGTCAGAGTGAGACCTTTTGAAAATTTCTATCGGACTTCTTATACATATAAGAGGCCCGTTAGTGGGACTGTAGTTACACATTTTAGGCCCCTGCTGCTAAGGGGCCCCGTATAATTGATACCACTGATACGGTGGTAGCTAAGACCGAGGCTGAGAGTGTTTTCCCTATATTGGACAGCGTTTGCTCCTTGTGCGTGGTATTATTTTGAATATTTTTTTTTATTTTTTACAAGTTCAAATGTCATATTACGAATGCCTCCCTTTCTATTGATTCAGTTAAATTATTTTCGAAAGATATGTATATTAACGTCACACTATGCATTCCCAAGAGGGCTTTTTGCGACGGACCGCGTAAATTATCAACCACTTTTAAGCAACGATGACTATCGTGACCTGCCAATCCCTTCTATTTTTCTGACCTTACTAGATGCAGGATGTCTGAGTCCCGATATTTTCGCAGTGCAGCTCTGCGCTGCATGCCATCCGTGTCCTTAGCACTTAATCATTGTGGGAGTGATGGAAGACAGACATAAGAAAAAGAGTTTTATTCCCGCTCATCGTATGGACGCGATGCTAAAATTATTTTTACCACGCATTTCATAGATTCACGCTCCAAACGGAGCATTAATACATTCAAACATATCAGTAGACATTTGTTGATAACTGTTGTGCTTACTTTTTTTAAAAATTTTTTGATTCTAGTGTTTGGAGTAGTTCAATTCTTCGAATGATCTCCTAAATTTTCAATGGTTTCACCGTTAACAAAAACGGGCTATGAAAGTTTGAGTTAAGTAACTCTCGTTCAAAATTTCATCTGTACACTGTTTTTTAAGTCCGGTTTCAGAACTCTCACTTTGTAATGTCGTTGTTTTCGAAATAGACCGCGTGAATGTGCACGTGCAATTAATTCTAAAGTAATTTTTTGTATTTTTATTTTTTTTATCTGTTAACCGTTGTTACATAAAAAAATAAACGTAACAATGAAAAATTCTATTTCTTGGAGTGCCACTAAAGTAAATGGTGGTTAACAACTAATTACATTTTTGTAGGATGCGGCTGAAAATTATCTACTTACTAAAATCCATTTACAAACCTTAGTTAATTATGTAAAATTAAGAACATTTCTTTAAAAGCCATACATCGAAGACCGATGCTTTTTAAAAGGAAAAATATTACTTTCCCACTGCAAGTATGTCCGAATATAGAGTTTTAATATATTCTGTATTACAAACAATTGACAGTGGTAATATTCTTAGCCATTTTGATTTTGATTTAAGTTCCAAGAGAAACTTCATGGGAATTAGTGATGACGTACCTAGTAATTTTGAACAAGTATCTTGGTAAGTACCTGAATTGGATCTCCCTCTTCACACTTCTACTCCACAGGACATTGAGCCTTGATGGACTTAACATATATCACACTTCTGCTCAGAGCGTCTTTAGTAAAATAACTAATCCTGCATATTTTTATTAGAATTACTTGTTATATATTTGAAACTTTCCTGAAATTGAAGTAAATCTTTCAGCTCTAAGGGTCAGAGTGAGACCTTTTGAAAATTTCTATCGGACTTCTTATACATATAAGAGACCCGTTAGTGGGACTGTAGTTACACATTTTAGGCCCCTGCTGCTAAGGGGCCCCGTATAATTGATACCACTGATACGGTGGTAGCTAAGACCGAGGCTGAGAGTGTTTTCCCTATATTGGACAGCGTTTGCTCCTTGTGCGTGGTAATATTTTGAATATTTTTCATTTCTTACATGTTTGAATGTCATATTACCAAAACCTCCCTTTCCATTGATTCAGGTAAATTATTTCCGAAAGATATGTTTATTAACGTCACACTATTCAATCCTAAGAGGGCTTTTTCCAAGAGCGTGTTTCATCTCTCAAATGCATCATCATATTTATGTTTGAAATTGATTTTTCATTTTATTGGTGACATTTTTAATCATATCTAAAGTATTGACATATGGTGCAGTGTCTGTTACTGAAACTCTTACTTTTCGCTTTACCTGTACCCCACACGCATTTTCTACCTATCAACATTATTAAATTTTATTGAAGTTATACCTAGTAGAAGTATATATTTGCTTGTAGCTACCTAGAATTCAATGCCTTTTAGGGTTCAAATGAAGCAAAGCAAAGGAGCTATGGTTGTGCGTTTAAAGAAGGGAGGACGAAACAGGTATGTAGAGCAAATAAATAAAAAAAATTAAGTTAGATTCACGTATGAACTCATATATCGAAAATAAAAAAAAAAGTAATCCAAAAAAGGAATTGAATTTTTTTTATAATCATTTCCGTGAATATAATAAATTACGTTAAAAAAATATAAAACATTTCTTTTAAAACTAAATACATTTTTAATTAAATCCATTTGGTTCAAACCTGACCCGGTTAGGTGTATGCTTAGGTCACTCGTTTCGTAAAATAATAACGCGATGTAATAAGAAGTTTCAATTGAAAGAGAATCGCATCAAAATGGAAATGTTTAATTATCCCATTCATCACTACCTATTTACATTTTGATAGCGAGAGAGAGAGAGAGAGAGATCCTTTGTTGCCTTCTTCCCAAATCATCTTACTATGTTCAAGGAATTTAAATTTTTCGCAATTTACATAATAAAGTTTTGTAAGTCTTTTTTGGAACAATTAAAAAAGGAGTATAGTACTTTCTCTCTTTAGTGTTCTTAGAACATTTGCAAAACTGTTGTTTGGGTACTTTAAGTAGAGTGAAAACTACATTCTATATTGCAAAAAAACATGAAAGGTAGGTAGAATTCGGAAAGGTATTAAAAAATACGTTCTTGGGGGGGAGGGGTTGCATCTATCAGATTAAAGGGCCTCTGACGCCCAAAATATGATGCGGTCTTCGTGTCCTTTGCTCCTAATCATAACGCGAGTGATGAAACATAGATAGAAGGAGGAATTCATTCCCGTTAATCGTGTGGACGCAACGGTAAAGTTATTTATAATACGCCTCTTAGTTCCTAAAGGAGATTTCATACAATCGAACTTTTCAGTAGTCTTTTGTTGGTTGCTGTTGTGTTTTTTTTTCTTACTTTTGTAATTCTAGTTTCTGAAGAAGTTTTATTCCTCGAATAATCTTCTACATTTTCAATAGTATTCACCGTTAACAGAACCAGGATACGAAACATGGAGTTAAGCAACTGTCCGTCAATATTTCATTTTTTCACTATATCTTAACTTTGGTTTTAAAACTGTGAGTGTATAATCTCATTTTGTTCAAAATGGACCCCGTGAACGTACAAGTGCAATTGATAATTTATAAACGAGCTTTGTAAATCCGCTTAATTTTTTCTAACTGTAACGGAGTTAAAAAAATAAACGCGACGGTGAAAAATTGCTTTTTTTCTTTGACGGATAGTCGAATTAATTATGAAAATGGAGATTTATAACTAAGTAAAGTATTGGATTTTCCAGTTGAAAATTATTTACTGTCTAAAACCGATTCACAAACATTAATTATTTATGAAACTTTAAACACATTTCTTTAAAAGCCACTCATCGAAGACTGACGCTTTTTTTAAAGTAATATCAATAGGTCTAAGGAACCAGTATAGTTAGTATTAGTAAACCTCTCGTTAAAGTTTTATTAATAGTACATATAACCTACTGTAAAAATTTATCCATGAGAAATAAGTAGTTTCCGAGAAAAGGTACATAAACTTACGAAATTTAACATGTGCTCCTATAGATGTACCGGACCCTCTTAATTTTTAATGCTTTGCGGATGTGATCGTTTCGCATGTAGCAAGCTGCTTTGACGATCATCTTAATAAGATAATTTTGCAAAGTCTCTAAAAAACATTTATGTTAGTCTGAGCGGCATATCTCCATATTGGACAAGAGTAAGCAATAATGGACGCATCACGACTGTTTCGAGAAGCATTTTGTTCTCCATACTTAATGCAGAATTCCTAAAAATTATGGGGAATAATTTAAACATTACTCTCCGGAATTTATCGCGCGTATATTTTATATATTGTTTCTAAGTGAGGAGTTTGTTTTAATTTTTTTATATTCTTATGGGCTGATATATAACAGAATAGAAATATGTTTGAGCCTGAAAGACTTGACTGGTAACAAATTTGCATTATGATAGCAATTAGAAGTTTTGATATAAATAGACTCAAAGAAACAAGCACCGTAGAAAAAATTTGGAGCTACAGGATTCTACTTTTTTTTTGAAATAAAAAACTTTCTTACGATAACAGGAAGCTTATATTAGCATCATGATCAAGTGTTGTGTGATATATCCAAACTAGTTTCCTCGTGGCATTATTTTTTGACTGCGGTAGCTTAGCGGACGAGGTCTTTTACTCGTAGTGGGCGTTGTAAAAATTTTGAACCTGTTAATGCTGAGTGAATGAGTGAGTGAACGTTAACGTCACATTGTTCAGCTACACGAGGGCTTTTCGGCAACGGACCACGTAATTGTCTACCATGGTCAAGTGAAATACACGACACCTAACCTGGCACACTCTCCCTTAACTACCACACCAACGGGAGGACGTTTCAGCTCTCGACAGATTTAACGTGCGTCGCTGCTCTACATGGCGATTCTTTAGTGATACTGGGCTCGAACTCATCACCTGGCTGCCCTGATCGTATACCTTGACCACTGGGCTACCACAGCTCTCTTATTACTGCTGAAGACCTAGTTTGCAGAGGAAAACGATGCGTGTTATATATGTCGAGTCTTGAACGTTCTACCCGTTGATGTAATGTGGAAGTTAGGATAGCATGTTGCCAAGTAAGGGGTCATACTCATTACTTGACCATTGTTCGAAATTGCAAAGACCGTTTCCAATAGCCCTTGTCCAGCTTTATATTGTAAATGCTACTCTCACACATAATGTAAATTTACTGAACAAATCAGAAAATATAATTTTACTATTCTTTGGTAAGATTTGTGAAATGCATTAAAAATTTTTTTTTGATGAAAATGTATTGAATTTTTTTTCTTTGCTAAACGGTTTATATAAGAAAAAAAATTTACATCAAATTAGAACTCGGTTTGAAGTTGATAGTGTATATTTACACAATAAAATATCTTAATAAATAAAAGTAAATTTTAAAACTGAAAAAAATACCACTTTTTATTAAATAAGGCAACCAATAAATTTGTAACGCATTTTGTATTCCATTCTCTCATAAAGAAAATTCTCTCGTTTTACTATTGATCAAAGTGCTACTGTAGAACGCTGGAATTATAAATGGAGATTAACGAGCACTTTTTTCCGTATGTTTAATAGAATTTTTTTTATGAAAGATTTTTTCGATTCTTTTTGTTCTCTTTTGTTTGTTACTAAGATTTCCATCGTATTAACTGGTATTTTATCTGCTTTTTAATGAAACATTTTGCAACACTTCTGAATATTTTTCTTCCGTAGCTTATTGCAAATCGGTGGCGCGTGATCAATCATTAAAAACCCCGTTGCGGTACTGAGTTTTACGAAATTTTCATTATTCTGCGAATAAGCATCTTCTTTCATTGACTTATTACCAAAAACCTGTGACAATCCTGTGGTTTGAAAGTTAACGTAAAATTTATCCACCAGAGCGTTGCACTAGTCAGTATCACGGACTTGCGGATGTTATATCAGGGGTTTGAACCTAGAGCCGCTTAAGTTCTAGTGTGTAGAAAAGCAGCTCCATGTTGCATAGACGTTGCATAGACGTTGCTTTTTTGGGCGTCTGGACTGCGAAGCAGTCCTCAATCCCATATCAGGACATGTCTTCGATGGGGGGCATGGCGAAAGTGGTGTTTTACGTTCTGCTGAGTGGCATGATGAATGTTAAACCTGTTTTAAAGTTTTATATCCTCCATTGACGGGGGGTGTAAGTTTGGAGAGTTAATGCCAGTATAAGTGTCGTGTTCTTCATTTAACCATTGTTTAAAATCACGAGGTCCGTCACTAATAGTCCTCGTGTCGCTTTATACTAAATTCAGTGGCGCGACAGCCTTTGTAAGCCAATGTTTACTGTGTCCATTTTAGTTTTTATGACCTGGAAAACTAAATTGCATGAGCATACTATCCAGCAGAAGATCCATTTGAGGCAAAAAACCGCAGTGTTTTTATTTCACAAACAAACTTGGCACTTTATTATCAACCCACTGAATGGATGAAAGGCTGAGTCTATTTTACATAATCCGGGAGGGGAGGAGGTGGAACCCCATACCTGTGGCAAGGCACCCCTTCAGATTTGATAGTGTGACATAAACACTCCTTTTAATGCACCGGAATTTTGAAAAAAGTTTATAGTTATTGTTATTTGTTTTAAGATACCTAAACTCTTTAAATAGTTGCAAGTTATTGCTATATTTGCGTTCTATTTTTTTCATAAATTGTTATGTATATTTTTTTATAATCAGCAGCTCATTTCCTTTCATAATTTTGAGTAAAAATATATGGTTTAAATATCTGTGTTTGAAAATAACCTATTTTAGTTGTATTTTCCTGTGGATGTAAAATTTAGGGTTTCCCTCTTCATAATTTTTTTAGGTACAAGAATATGCATAATTAAAGAATACGCATAAAATTATTTAAAGCATTAATTTATCAATGATATGGTTTAAATCAGTTCCCAAACTTTCAAAATTTGCGACCCAATATTTAACCATAATCTTCATAGCCCCTTCTATAATCCGTACAAATAACAATACATTGAATTCCCTATAATACTATATACTTTTCCGCTAAAGCTACAACACTACTTAGACCTTTTTAGTGCCAGTATGTTTTTAAAGTGAAAAAACAATTACCAGTTTCTATCAAATAAAGCAACGAATAAATTTGTAACTCATTTCTTATTTCCCTCTCTTGAAACCAATATTATCTTCGGTTTTCTATTGAATGAAGCGTTTCTGTGGAACGCTGAAACTTTGATTGAAGTTGAACAAGCTTTTTTTCTCGTACGTGTGATATATTTTTTTTTACCGAATTCTTCTTTTGTACCCTTTCTTAATATCTTTCATCCGTAGATTATTGCAGTTCAATGAGGATTGATCAATCATTAAATACTCTCTTGTGGTACGAAGTTTTGTGATATTTTTATTATTTTGCAAATAAGTGTTCCTCTCTTTCTTAGACTTATTACGAAAAACGTGTGACAATCCTGTGGTTTGAAAGTTAAAGTAAAATTTATACACCAGCGCGTTAGACGACTAGTAAGGATTGGCTGTTATATCAGGGGTTTGAACCTAAAGCCGCTTAAGTTCTAGTGTGTAGAAAAGCAGCTCCATGTTAAATCTGTTTTAGAGTTTCATATCCTACATTGACGGGGTGTGTAATTTCGGAAAGGGGAAGACAGTTTTAGTGTCGTGTTCTTCATTCAGCCATTGTTGAAATTTACGGGATCCGTCACTATTAGTCCTCGTGTTGCTTTATACTAAATTCAGTGGAGCAACAGCCCTTAGTAAACCAATGATTACTGTGTCTATTTTAGTTTTATGACCTTGGAAACTAAGGTCCATGAGCATATAATCCAGCAAGTGATCAATTTGAGAAGCAAAAAACCCTAGTGTTTTTATTTCACAAACAAAGTTGGCCCTTATTTATTAAACCACTGAAGGAGTAAAAGACTGAGTCGATTTTACAAAATCCGGGAGAGGAGGAGGTTGTACTCCGTACCTGTTGCATGGAACCATAGTTCAGTTTGATAGAGCGACATAAACACTCCCTTCATATGCACCAGAATTTTGAAAAAAGTCTATAGTTATTATTGCTATTTGTTTTAAAATACCTAAATACTTTAAGTAGTTGCAAGTTGTTGTTATAATTGCATTCTATTTTTCATAAATTGTTATGTATACGTATATATACGTCTTTCTGAAGTACAATTTTTTCTATGCACTGTCATCCGTCAAATTATTCCGAAGGAAATGAAATGCAATAAAATGATGAAGGGTTTATTAATAACATATGATTTCCTTTTTTATTGTCTCCCCCTCCCATTACATCACATACTCGCGCATGCGTGGAAAATGGAGTCATTGAGGAGCGAATGGCACACATTTAATGGACAGTTAAGGAATTATTTATAAACCATGCAAATTATCACGGTAAATGCAAATTATTGTGCACAATTTTATATGTTACTATCCTTTGGGTTAACTGATAATTATTAAACTTGTACTTAACTTATCATTGTGAAATTAATTATAAAATACATTGTGCAATACTGATATATTCATAAGTTTATAAAAAAAATTTTATTACCAGCTATATATTTACAAACTTAAAAGTTAACAAATATGTTTTTTTTTTTGTTCAGCTGATATATGCAAAAAGTTTTTTTTTTTCTGCTTAATTTTCAATTCACGTAAACGTAATGCCTTAAAAACTTAGTTATGCTTCAATCTGTACTGTTTAATTTTTAAATTCTGTCGTGCGAAGAACGGATATACCAGCAACTTTAAAATAAGAAAAAGGCAATAAACTAAAGATTTAGCTCTTATATCAATTTTTTATTATTATTTGTAACAGTTTATTGTTATGAAAACCATGCATTTATTAAAATTTTCAATAATAAATATGCAATGAGCACTAACTTTTTGGTACATTTGAATGCATTTCAGATTTTAATTCATTGCTTTTATAGCTATGCTAAATAAGCTGTGTAAATTTTATTTAAATGCATGTGGTCTAAATTCTTGTAACTGCATTCGATAGTATTAATTATTAAGAAAAAAATAAGGTGAAAAACAGGAAATCGGGAATTTTCTTTTAAATGGTCACACAGTTTCCTCAAAGTACCAGACTTCAAAAAGCTCAATACATTATATCAGATTATGTTGCTATTTTTTTCCCCGTATGGACATATTTTTTTTTCATAATTCGATATAGAAATTATTTAAATCATTGAAATTTTTGTTTAGAATGAGAATAAACACACAGAGGAACAAGTCCAGTAGTAAAATTTTGAAACTGCAAGCTAAATTTATTTATTTTTTAACTATCAAACATTTATCACATTTAAAGGAAAATGAAAAGAGCATCGTGTGATCAAGAATTCCGATATAAGCAACATTTTTCAACGTTGTGATCCCGGTAGTTTAGTATGCAAGGTCAGGGACTTTTGGTTGTCATGTCATCAGACCCCCGAAGAGCCACCGCATAGAGAGTGTCGAAGCACCATAAATATCTCGAGTTTTAAACGACATCCCAAGGGTGTGGTTTGGAACTTAGAATCTGAGCCCGAAGCAACCCAAGCTCCTCGCGAGAAAAAACTACCCACTGATGACAGAAACAATACCCAAAACCATGACGGCGAAACTTTCGGCTTCATGGACGCTATTATAAAACTTAAAAAATTCTTTACTGACTACCCCTCTCTTTTAGAGTTGGGTCGTCAGCTCAAATACGCAAAAGGAACAGAAAGAATTGATGTCTTCTACCGTCATCTCATCAGCATGAAATAATAACTTCCTTCGGGCTCAGATACAATTCGGCTTTCAGCATTTTTATTACCTTATTTCTCATTAACTTTACCATTCTAACTTAATGGCAACTTTAAATTTCTTAGCACTTTATTAATTTTAACTACCTTTAAACAAAAAAGGGCAAATCACTGTTTTGACTGTCAACCCCCAATTATGACCGAACGGAGATAAAGACCTCTTCGGAGATCATGTGCTCCAATCTTAAACCGTCAACACCTTAGAATAGGAGGATGTTAAACAAAGTATCATCCTCCATACTTAACTACGGTTCAAACAAACGAGATACTTTGCCAAAAGGCCTACTGTAGTATTATAGGGCGACTCAAATATATTTATCACCCGTGTTATAATTTTACTTCACATATTAAAACAATGTTTCTCAAACTTTCTATACTTCTGATCCACTTCATCGCCCCCTCTTCATATAATAGTAATGTATTGAATTCAATAATACCATACTTTGATGTAAAGCTACAATATATATTTGATTATAAACCGTACAAATTATCAATATAGAATTTTGTATATAATTTTATGGCATGTTCATGAGGTCACTGGTAATTATTAAACTTGTTCTTTACGTAGTACTTGTTTAGATAATTATGAAACACAATATGCAGTACTGTGATTCACTTATATGTATATTTTATCAGTTTAAATGTAAATTTTATTTCTTATTATATGACAGAATGTATTTTGTTTTGCTTCCTTTCATTAAATTAATATTTTTTTTACATAATCTTTTATTTTCAACTTTTTGATATACTCGTGCGTCCCTTGTAGGGTTATCCCCCTCCCCTAAAGAGTCACATCCCACAGTTTGAGAAATACTATACTAGAGATATAATTTTTAAAAGCTCTTAGTAAAATTTGCAAAACATAGTAAAGAGTAATTATCGATCATACCTAAAGGTTTTTTTTTTCAAAATGGCTTACATGAAAAATAAGTTGTGAAACAGAGGTAAAACTAGGGTTAAAGTTGATAATCTATGTTTATACGCAATAAGAAACTTAATTGAAGTAAGTTTTAAGACTTATAAATTAATCTTACCACTTTATATTAAATAAGGTGAAGAATAAATTCCAATGAAAATCGTGTACTACTAGCTTTTTTCATTAATGAGGTTTAACTTTGTGTTGAACAAAGCGTTTCGGTTGAGTCTCAGGAGGACCCACTTTTGGTCGTCAAATTTTGAGCGATAAAGATTACAATATGGTAACCCTTCCATTTCATCCAAAAATTTGGATTTTCAAATCACCGAAAAAATGGCAACCCTAAAGAAAGTGCAACGTTTTTCGACTTTTCCGAAAAAACGTCTTTTTGACACCTGACTTCGCTTGAGAAAGGTTTGCTCTCCACCGGTTTTTGTTAAGAATGGCTTGTGAAAAGAAATTACTTGAAAGTGAGGCTACGACAGGTTTCTTTGTGCTCCTGGGCACAGAGGGGAAGAAAGAGACGTTAGAATGGTGTATAAAAGCTAATTTAATTGCTTCTCGTTATGAATGTCCGAGGTGTAAAAAAGAAATGCGTTTGCAAGAGCGAAAGGAAACGGTTGACGGCTACGAATGGCGTTGCCGCAGCCAGTCGAAAAATAATCCGCACGACGTCGTTCGGAGTGTGAAAAAAGGGCACTTGGTTTAGCGAAAGCAAACTTGCTATAACTATAATCATGCGTTTGACCAGATATTGGTTCGGCAAGAGAATGAATGCGTTCGTGGTGAATGACTTGAAAGTTAATAAGAATAGGTCACAAGTTGGTGGATGACAATTTTCATGAATTCCTTGCATCCATCGCAAGGGTGTATTCACCAACGGAACATGACGAAATGCAAGCGTAAGGTAAGTGCCTTTTAAAATTTTTTTAAATGATTGATTTCCTGTATTTCTTCGATTTTATCTTTGCGAAACGCCCCTTTCGTCCTTTTTTAAAAATGTAAATCATGTTCTACACACTGGTTTTAGAATGCTTTTTTAAAATGAATTTCATTGCTTTCTCCGTTTTTATCTTTTTATAATGATTAATTTAATGTATTTATTCGATTTCATCTTTGCGAAACGCTCATTTCGTCCTTTTTTAAAATAAATCATGTACTGGTTTTTGAGTGCTTTTTTAAAATGAATTTCATTGATTTCTCCGTTTAAATCTCTTTCAAAATGATTAATTGCATTTTTTTCTTTTTTTTATCTTTGCAAAAGGCATATTTTTTCCTTTTTTTTAAATGTAAAACATTTACTACCAACGGTTTTCAATGGAAGTCATTCATGAATCACCGTTCATTTCATGATTTTTTAACTTTTCGTACCCTCCCCCACTTTCAGAAACCAATCGTTGCTCTTCGCCCATTTCATCCCCCTTCTCCCCCCCCGCTGACACATACGCTTCCCGAGAGTTTTTCGTCATTGACGCCTTTTTGAAAACCTTCAATTTGGCGCTTTTTGGCGCCAAAAACACCAGTGGGTCCTCCTAGGATTTTACCAGCGTTTCCATAGAACGCAGGATTTATAAATGCAGTTTATAGAAGCTTATATTTCTCTCGAGGTAACTGTAATGTTTCTTGTTTTATTTAACACAGTGTTCCTTTTCTCTATTACTTCATCTTAATTGTTGTGCGTATTGTTTGTAACTTTCACTGAATTTTATTTTTTTGCTCTGAAAGAATGTTTGATAACCATTTCAGTGAATAAAACAAATTACGTTGGAAAAAATATAAAGCATATTTTTAATACTAAATACATTCTTAAATAAATTACTTTGGTCCAAACCTCACCCCGTAAGGTGTATATTTACGTCACTCGTTTCGTAAAATAATAGTTCGATGTAATCGGAAGTTTCAATTTAAAGTATCTGACTACGCTCGGAACCGTGATTTTGCAAAAGCGTATAAATGGATAATTATAAGAATATTTAGTGTCTCTTAGATTAGAAAATGTATATAAAATGTTTTTAAGAATATAGTATTACAATAAAAAAATATTTAAGTGCAATATTTTGACAAAAAATGAACAGAGAATGACACATTTTCAAAGTATTCTCCTTTTGTAAAAAAGGCTTCTATTATAATAATATTTTGCTTGTATATAGCGCAGACCTCTGTACAGAGGCTCCACTAGAAGGTATGGAGGGCGAGTGGTGTGATGAAAATAATGGCTGAATATTGAGTCGCAAATATTTAAACTTTGAGAAACACTATTCTGAACCATCACTTCTAGTTCATCTAGAGATATTTTTTCAATCCCAGAGTTGCAATGACCGAGGCATGGGAAACTAACTCTTAAGCCGTATTTACATATGACGCATTCGAGCAATATCTCATAGATTTATCTCAACTCTCAGCAAAAAAAAAAAAAAAAAAAAAATCTAAAAACAGTTACAGAACTCTTGCTTTGAGTATTTTCAGTATAAAACTGAAAACTATACTCTATGCTGCAGAAAACATGAAAGTTAAGAACAAATTGGAAATACATTAAAAATGACGATCTTGGAGGCACTACATTTATTAGATTCAAGGGTCACTAACGCCCAAAATGTGAAGTTGTCTACCATGTTCTTAGCACCTAATCTTACTGCGAATGATGAAAGAAAAAAAAAAGAAGGAGGGGTTTATTTCCGCTCATCGTGTGGGCGCGACGCTAAAATTATTTTTACCATGCATTTCATAGATTCACTCTCCTAACGGAGGGTCAATACAATTGAGTATATCAGTCGTCTTTTGTTGGTTTCTGTTGTGTTTTTTTTTAAATTTTGTAATTCTACTTTCTGGAGAAGTTAAATTCCTGGAATAATGTCCTACCTTTACAATGGTATTCACCGCTAAGGGAACCGATCTATAAAACCTGGGAATAAGGAACTGTCGGTTAAAATTTTATTTTTAACCTGTTTTTTAACTCCGGTTTTAGAACTGTGACTGTAAAACTTCGTTGTGTTCAAAAGAGATCCCGTGAATGTGCAAGTGCAATTAATTCTAAATTGACTTTTAGCCCGCTCTTTTTTTTATCTGAGCCGATATTAAAAAAATAAACGCAACGAAGAAATATTGGTTTTTTTCCTTGACGACCAGTACATTTAATGGCGAATATGGTGGTTAACAACTAAGTAAATTATTGTACGTTCCGGCTGAAAACTATTTACTTTCTAAAAACCATTTACAAACATTAATTACTTATGTAATACTTAAAAGATTTCTTTAAAAGCCATGCATCGAAGACCGACGCCTTTTTAAAGCCTAAACTTATTTGTGTTCGCAAGCGTTTCCGAACACAGAGTTTTAATATATTCTGTATTACAAACAATTCACAGTGGTAACATTCTTATTCATTTTGATTTTGATTTAGTTCCACAATTAGTGATGACGTACCTAGTAATTTTGAACAAGTATCTAGGTAAATACCGTATTTTCCTATATGTAATCCGCGGATTATGTGTTCAAAAAGTTTCAAATTTCGTTGTGCGTATTATACGCCGCTGCGGATAATCTGAGAAAAAACATTCTCCTTTAGAAAAGCGAACAATAAAGTTTTGAAAGAAATACCGTTAATGCTTTATAAAATAAAAAATCGATGGGTCTTTCATGCCTCGGATGACGTACTTCAGCTATAACTAGTTTTTGTCCAATTACATTCAAAAACGAATTCCTCGAAAGTAAAAATAGTCTATAATCGACGGCGCCATTTCCAATTTTCTCTTGACTAGAGCTATTACGTCCTTCGAAAGTTTTCATCATGTTGAAGCGAAAGCGTTAAGTTACACTGCAAACTTCAAGTTAAAAGTTATAGAGAAGGCTACCAAAATGGGGAAGCTGCAAGGTATTTTAACGTTGACGAATTTAATATTCGTTTATGGAGGAAAAACAAGGCAAACTTCGAAAATTGTGATCGACGTTAAAGTGCCGATTATTGTGGTAAACCTCACTGACCAGAATTAGAGAAGTGAATAAATAAAAGGATTTTAAAAGAAATGGACATAGTGGGAAAGCAGTCTCGATCTTAATTTATTTTTTGTTAACTTGCTAAAATAAAAAAAGAAAGATTTTTCCGCATGGAATGTTTTTTAACAACTCAAAACATAGATGGCAGTAGCAATGGATTTTTTTTGTATTAAGATTATCGTAAGAAATATTATCATGCATATTTAAAAAACGTTTCATAATAATTTTTTTCTCATGTTCAATTTCTTACTTCTATTATCAATTATGTTGTGTATTTTATGTCTTATATGACACTCATTATCGGCAGTTTATATTTTGGATTATTTCGGCCTAGAAACTGCCGCAGATTACACGTTTGTTTGTTTTTTACTAGAAAAAAAGGCTTTGCGGATAATACGCCGCTGCGGATTATATACAGGAAAATACGGTACCTGAAGTGGACCTTCCTTTTCACACTTCAACTCTACAAGCCATTGAGCCTTGCAAGACGTAACATACATCAGACATTTGCTCAGAAGGTCTTCAGTGTCAGTATGTTTTGAACAGCGACTGCAATAACTCGTTTGGCAACTGGCAACCTTGATCATTTGGCTATCATTGCTACAAGTATCTACGGTACGGGGTATTAATTGGGCTGAGGTAGCCCAGTGGTCAGTGTATCAGATCATGTCAGACATGTCATGAGTTGAAGCCCAGTACAACCAAAGTCCCGCCATGTAGGGCAGCGATGCACGTTAAGTCCGTCCAGAACTGAAACGCCCTTCCGTTAGTGTGGTGGGGTAGTTAGGAGAGGGGGAAGCCAGCTCAGGCATCATAAGCGTCACTTGACGATGGTTCAAAATTACGTGGTCACTTGCCGAAAGCCCTGATGAAGCTGAACGGTGCAACGTTAATATTCATTCACTCATTCATTCGCGACAATTATCTTCCCGGAAATGTAATTAAATGCCCTATGTCTGCCTAAATGAAAATTTAGAAAAATAACTATTGTTCGATATTTTTTATTAGAATTACTTTTTTTTACTTGAAACTTTCCTTAAATTGAAGTAAATATTTCGGCTCTGAGTAGTGGCTTCTTTAACAGGATAGTGAATGCCCCTGGGTAATAAAAAATTTTTTTATATTTTTTATTTCTTAAATCTTTCAATCTAATTTAACCATTAAATAGAACAAATAAATGAAAACTAAGTAGTAATGTCGCATCCTATTTACGAAACAATGTAAAATAATATTTTAAGAAGAGTATTCCAATCTTGGAACGCGTCAAGATGTTCCTTCCAAGTGCGTGTGGCATCTCTCAAATGCATCATCATATTTATGTTTGAAAAGGATTTTTTATTTTATTGGTGATATTTGGCATTAAAGAATAATGTCATATCTAAAGTATTGACATATGGTGCAGTGTCTGTTACTGAAAACCTATACTTTTCGTATTATCTATATAACACACGCTTTACCTACCCATCAAATTTTACTTAACTTATACATGATAAAAGTATCTAATTGCTTGTAGCTACATATAATTCAATGAGTGTTAGGGTTTAAATAAAACAAAGCAAATGAACTATGGTTGTGCGTTTAAAGAAGGCAGGATGAAACAGGTTTGCAGCTCAAATGTAAAAAAAAAAATAAAGTTAGGTTCACGTATGACTCATATATCGAAAAATTAAAAAAAATAATAAAAAAGGGGAATTGAATTTTTTTATAACTATTTCAGTGAATATATAAATTACGTTAAAAAATATAAAGCATATTTTTAATACTAAATACATTCATAAAAAAATTCTTTTGGTTCAAACCTGACCCCGTTAGGTCTATACTTAGGTCACTCGTTTCGTAAAATAATAACACGATGTACTAAGAAGTTTCAATTTAAAGAAAATCGCACCAAAAAGGAAATGTTTAGTTAGCACATCCATCACTACCTATTTACATTTTGAGATCTTTTGTTGCCGTCTTCACAAATCATCTTACTATGTTCAAGGAATTAAAATGTTTCGCAATTTATATAACAAAGATTTGATAGTCTTTTTTTGGAACTACTTCAAAGGAGAATAGTACTTCCTCTTTACAGTTCTTAGAGCATTTCAAACACTCTTGTCTTGAGTACCTTTAGTAGAGTGAAAACTAAAATCTATATTGTAGAAAAACATGAAAGGGAAGTACAATTCGGAAAGGTATTAAAAAATACGTACTTGTGGGGGGAGGGGGGCTGCATCTGTCAGATTTAAGGACATTGACGCCCCAAATTTGTTGCGGTCTACCGTATCCTTAGCTCCTAATCATAACGCGAGTGAAGAAACACAGATAGATCCCTATAATCGTGGGGACGCAACGTTAAAGTTATTTTTAATACGCCTTTCAGTTCCTAAAGTTTGGTTAATCCGGTGTTGCAATGAATGAGGCATGTGAAAGTTAGTTTTAGGCCATCTTCGTATATGGCGTCTTCGAGCAATATTTCACAGATTTATCTCCCCTTTCAGCAGAAAAATTATTTTAGAGCAGTTGGAAATTTCTTGATTTGAGTATTTTTATTATAAAAATTAAAACTATACTTATTTTGCAGAAAAACATGAAAGTTAAGTTGAATTTTGTGAAGGACATTAAAAATTTTGTTCTTGGGAGCGATGCATCTATTAGATTCAAATGCCAATAACGCCTAAAATATAAAGTGGTCTACCGTACTCTTAGCAGTTAATCATACTGATAGTGGTAAAAGACAGATAGAAGAAGCAAGGGTTCATTAGCGCTCATTGTGTGGACGCGAAAGTTAAATTATTTTTGCTTTACATTTCCTTCTCGCTCCTGACGGAGGGTTAATAGAATCGAATATATCAGTAGTCTTTTGTTGGTTTCTCTTTATTTTATTTTTTTTTTAAATTTTGCATTCCTAGTTTATGGAAACGAGAAATTCCACGAATAATCTACATTTTCAATGGTATTCACCAATGACAGAACCGGGCTTTGAAATCTGGAATTCAGTAACTGCTGGTTAAAATTTAGTTTTTACACTGTTTCTTATAACTCCGGTTTCATAACTGTGAGTGAAATTTCATTGCGTTCAAAATACTCCATGAGAACGTGCAAGTGCAATCAATGTAAGCGAGCTTTGAGTCCGCTTAATTTTACTTTACCTGTACCGAAGTCAAAGGAATAAAACCAACGGTGAGAAATTGATTTATTTCTTTGACTGCTAGTCCAGTTCATGGTGAATATAGCGGTTAACAACTAAGTAAACTTTTTTAACGCTCCGGCTGAAACTTATTTACCTTTTAAGAGTCATTTACAAACCTTAATTAGGTTATATTAAGCACATTTCTTTAAAAGCCATGCATCGAAGACCGACGCTTTTTTAAAAATAATAAGAATAATTATTAATTCACAAGTATTTCCGAATACAGAATTTAATATATTCTGTATTGTAATCAATTCACAGTGGTAATAATCTTCTCCATTGCTATTCTTATTTTATTTTAACGATCATTTTTACGAGGATTAGTGATGACGTACCTAGTAATTTTGAACAAGTATTTAGGCCAATATCTGAACACATTGAGCTTTGATGAACTTAGCATGCATCAGACTTCTGCTCAGAGGATCTTCAGTGCAGAAGGTTTTGAACTGCGACTGCACAAAGTCGTCTGCCAGTGGGCGACCTTCATCACTCAGCTGTCATTGCGACAAGTATTCTCTCGGAAGGTAAATTAACTGTCCTGTGTCTGCCAACATGATAAGGAAAATTACTATTGCTCGATATTTGTATTATAATTACTTGTTATGTATTTAAACTTTGCTTAAGGTGTTGTTAATCTTTTAAAAATTATCGTTCAACTTAAATCAGAAACAAAATGGGGAGATTATTACCACTGTGAAATGATCGTAATACAGAATATATTAAAAATCTGTATTCGGAAATACATTAAAATTGAAATAAATGTTATTATTTTAAAAACGTCGGTCTTCGATGCATAGCTTTTAAATAAATGTTCTTAATATTACATGATTAAGGTTTCTAAATGACTTTTAAAAAGTAAATGCGCTTCAGCCGGAACGTTAAAAAAGTTTACTTAGTTGTTAACCGCCATATTCACCATGAACTGGACTTGCAGTCAAAGAAAAAAGTATTATCACCGTTGCATTTATTCCTTTGACTTTGGTAGAGGTAAAATAAAATTTGAGCGGACTCAAAGCTCGCTGGCATTGATTACACTTGCGCATTTTCAGGGAGTATTTTGAACGCAATGAGATTACACAATTATGAAACCGGAGTTAAGAAACAGTGTAAAAGTTAAATTTTAACCAGCAGTTACTGAGTTCCATGTTTCATAGCCCGGTTCGGTTATCGGTGAATACCTTTGGAAATGTAAATTATTCGTGGATTTTAACGTCTCCATCAACTAGAAATGCAAAATTAAAAATAATAACTCAACAGAAACAAAAGAAAATACTGATTAATTCTATTATTATCCCTCCGTCAGGAGTGTGAAGGAAAGGTAAAGTAAAAATAATTTTACCGTCGCGTCCACACGATGAGCGCTAATCAATTCTTGATTCTTCTATCTGTCTTCCCTCACTAGCAGTATGTTTAGATGTTATAGACACGGTAGACCGCATGATATTTTGGGCGTCATTGGCCTTTGAATCTAAAAAATGCAGCGCTCTCAAGAATGTAATTTTTAATGTTTTTCCAAATTGTACTTAACTTTCATGTTTCTCTGCAACATGAGTATAGTTTTCAGTTTTATATTAAAAATACTCAAAGTAAGAATTTTGTAACTGCTTTAAGATAATTTTTTTGCTCAAAGGTGATATAAATCTGTGAGATATTGCTCGAAGGCGCTATATGCAAAGATGGCCTAAAACTTACTTTCACATGCCTCCTTCATTGCAACTCAGGATTCGAGAAATATCTCGCTTTTCAGCGCCCTGTTCTAGATGAACTACAACTGACAGAGGTAGAGCCAAGAGAAAATACACCAAGGTCTTTAAAGTTGAAGTATTTTTTTAGTTTTTGTGAATTTTTCCCCTTTCCTTGAACATTTTAAAATGATTTGTGAACACTGCATCAAAGGATCTCAAAGTGTAAATAGGTAGTGATGAATGTGCTAACTATCCATTTCCTTTTTATGCGATTCTATTTAAATTGAAATTTCCGATTGCAACGTAAATACTATGTTACGCAACGTGTATTTAAGTATACACCTAATGGAGTCGTGTGTTTGAAACAAAATAGCTTATTTAAAAATTATCTTAGTGTTATATAAAAATATTTTTTTTTATAATTTTCTCAACGAAATTTGTTTTTTTTCTCTTTGAAATGGTTATGAAAGAAGATTTCAATTCTCCAAAAAAGTTTTATAATTTTTTAAAATACAAGTTCATACATGAACCTAATTTTATTATTTTTTTTTTACTTTTTGAGCTCCATGCATGATTCTCCGTCCTTCCTTTAAACACCCCCATAGATCATTTGCTTTGTATCATTTAAACCCTAACAGCCACTGAAGTCTAGGTAGCTAAAGGCAAATACATATATATACTTCTATTATCTATAACTTCAGTAGAGTTTTTAAATTTTGCTAGGCAGATAATGCGTGTGTGCTATAGGTAATATGAAAAGGCATAGATATGGCATTATGCTTTAATTTCAAAAATCACCAATAAAATTAAAAAGTCATTTTCAAACGTAAGTAAGTATAATGACGCATTTGAGAGATGCCACGCGCAATTGGCTGGAACTTCTTGATATATGTCTAGATAAGAATTAATACTCTTCTTATAAAATATGATTTTATTTTGCTCCGTAAATATGATAAGACATTACTACTTCAGTTTCATTTACTTGTTTTTTAAATGATTCAACTAGATTGATAAATGTAAGAAATGAAAACAAAAAAAAAGTTCTTACCAAAGGCAACCGCTACCCTATAACGTGAAGACACTCCGAGCCAGGAGTGTAACTATCACCGTATCAATAGTAAGGGCCCCCAAGCAACATGGACCCCATAGTGTGTAACTACAGTCTCACTGACAGGTCTCTTATATCTAAAATGTTAACTCATTACTATAACTGGACCATATTCAGCATTAAGGGGACGGTGGACCATTCAACCTAATTTCTTAAATTATTTGTTTAATTAGCTGAAAATGCAATCAGTGTAATAGTATTTCAGAATTTAAACTTATTTAAAAAAACTATTAAAAACTGATTTTTTTAATTTAATTTTTAATCTATTTTTAAAAATTCTCCTTGCGCATTAGTTTTTAAGATATGCACATAACTTTTATTTTATATATAGACGCACTACCACAAAATATATATGTGTACGGATTTCAAGTTCAGAACAAAATTTGATGAAAAAAACATAATTTTTTTTTATATTATATGAAATATTTCACCAACTATCAGTCATTCAAGGGATTCAAAACAACTCAAAATAAGATCCGTTAAATATTTTAGAAAACTAATGCACACATTTGTGAACTATACCATCTCACATAAGTTGTGAAAATTTAAAAGAGATATAACGTTATTTGAAACGCAATTAGCATTTTACGTAACAATGAATAGGAAAATTTTCGAATTAAGAAAAGTGAATTTTAAGCATTTATTTGAATAAAATCAAAAAGTAATTCAGTAATTATTGATCAAAATGAAGAAATTCTTTCACTAAATTATGCTATGAAATACACTGCTCAAACTAATTAAAGGATATTGTAAGTTTTATATAAAATAAAGATATAAGCGAAAAACTTTTTTGCCGAAAACGGAAGAAGAGAATCACAAATACCAATTTTTCTGATTTTCAAACTGTGCAGTATGCTAATTTTGAGTTCGACGTCAAAAACGTCGTTTAAGCGGCAGCGAATAAAATTTGACTTTCAACTGAAATGAAGACATGGATGATCGGAATTCAGTGACTGCTTTGTTTCGATGAGTACGATGTCTCAGCGAAGTCATTTAACTGATTCAGAAGCTTGGACAGTTGTTGGTAGGTTAAAAGAGAGCCAAACTCAAGCCGAAACAGTGCAAGAACTTGGAGTGTCATGAAGTGTGATTTCAGGGTCTGGAACCGTTTTTTGGAGACTGGAAGTGCGGGCCGAAGACCAGAACAAGGTTGTAGAAGGGCAACAACGCCCAATGAAGATCGTTATTTAGTGTTAATGGCTCGGAGACACCGAAATAAGAACGCTATTCATCTCCAACAACACCTTAGCTCGGCTACTGGCACCACGGTTTCAACTCAGACTGTTCGAAACCGGCTCGATGGTGTTGGTCTGTATGCTCGCCGATCGATGGTATGTGTTAGACTAACATCAAGGCATCGTCGCAACCGCAGCGAGTGGGCAACAGAGCATGTGAACTGGAGGAGAAATGAATGGAGCAATGTTCTTTTTCTGACGAGTCCCCTTTTTCTGTTCATCCGGATAGTAGGCGTATTTTCATCTGAAGAGTCCGTGGCAGTAGGAATAATCCTGCATTCGTGCAAGAAAGTGTCAGATTTGGCGGTGGGGGAGTGCTGGTGTATGGTGGCTACTCCATTGACGGGTGCACATACCTCTACATCAGTGTTTCTCAAAGTGTGGGGCGCGCCCCCCTTGGGGGGCGCGATAACCCTACAAGGGGGGCGCGAGCATATCGAAAATTTAAAGATTTAAAAAAAAAAAAAAAATAACCGGAAAGAAGTAAAACAAAATACTTTCTTCCATAATAAAAAATACACAACACTAATATAATTTATGTTTATCATCTGGCGTTTTTCCTTCATCAAATAGCTATCTTTGATCCCAAAACCAAATTAAAGAAGGAAAAAAAAACCATTTTGTTTAATTTGGTGTATTTCCTCAATGAGAGATTTTTTTAGTTACGTTTTAACATAAAATATTACTCGTTAAAAGAAAAAAGAAATCCAGACCCCTGAGAAAATTCTAAGATAAACAATTCATCACTGTAATTATTATTGAAATACTGTACATTAGTTGTAGAAAGAAAAGGTAGACATGATTCACTTTTCAGCCAGGCAGCATAATACATTTGCTGATCATTTGATTAACCTTCAAACTTACTGGTATGGTTAATTTTACATTAGTTCCGTTTCTTGAACAAAATATGACAGCCTTGCCAGCAAATAACATTTCTGTAATATTAGTGAAAAGTGTCTCTGATTTGCGTCCTAAGGTCTTCCACTTTTGAATCATTTTAGTTCAGTTTATGGATTTTTTCTCAAATCATCAAAGAAAAATTAAATAGTCCTTGAAAGCCGGTAAGTATACTTTCTCTTAATTAAATTATTCACTGGAATTCCGATTTGTATCGTGTGCAGTAAAAATAATTATAAACAAATGATTGGGGTGAATGAGTCCCCCCACACTACCATTAGCGTTAGCATCGAGTGCGCGCTTGCTCCCGGGTTAAAACAATTTGAAGTATTTCTGCTTTAAATATTAAAAAGTAACAGACACTTATTATTCATCGAAATTTTATGTTCTTTTTCATAATTCAACATTAATTCTAAATGCTAATTCTGTGAGGTTTAAAATTACAGTTCTTTTAAAAAGTTATTTTCAATTATAGCATTTATCTATAAAAAACATTTCACATTTTTGAATACAATGTCGTGCACGCAGTTTTACTCTAATTACAGTTCAACTATTATATCAAGAATAATGTTTTATTTTTTTAAAAAATGAAGTGCGAAGAGCCGGTGTTTCAGCAAGTATACGTTTAATGTATCAGTACTGAAGAATTTATTTCTCTCACAAATAATTTCTTAATACTAAATTAAGAACAAGTTTAATAATTATTAGTGACTTCCATGGGCTTGTCTTGTAGAGAAAAGTTTTTCAAAGGATGGTTTAATATCAGAAATTGACACTTAGAGTTATTTTTCTATATTAGCTGAGATCTATATTTTGTCTTCAAAGCAGCCAACGCAGAAAATCCGGTTTAACAAAGATAGGATGTTGAAAAAAAATGGTAATAGTATACGAAGTGCTTTTGTTTTCAGTGCAGAAAATTCATCATCCACCTCTACCCAAAATTCAAAGAGTGGTTTATTACAAAATTACCTTTTAATTCTTCACTGGATGTGAAATCTATGAAGATTTCTTTTTCGGAAGTTGAGAGCCCTTCTGGAGTATCTTGAAATAGATCTCTAATCCACTCGTAACTTGCTACCAAGTTGTCCTCAACAAGAAAATACTTTTTAAAATTCTTTGCCAACACGGCTAAATGATTTTACAGGGTTTTAAAAACAACTTTCACATGTTGTTCTTCGGATATGTAAGTTTTAACACATAACGAGCTGGGGCTTTTTTCCCCATCATTTACTTCAGTAGTGGTAAATCCAAAATTTAAGTATTTTTGAGAATATTTTCTTGATTTAATTTTCGGAACCATACTCGTCTGTGTACTTGTTAATCCTTTATTATGGTCGAATGTTTGCTTACGACTCAAAAATATATATATGATTTTGTTTTAACCTACTGCCGTAAATACTTAATTACCGTGAATTACAATTAAATGGAAAATTAAAAAATGTACATTCAAGCTAGATTCGGTAGCTATAGGAGTATCGAGTCGACCAAAACTGACAGGAATCGTACGAGGAAAAGCATTTTTACATGTTTTACGCAGACGTCCGATAGGACTCATGTTCCAGACTCACGCAAACGTACCCTAAAATGCCAGATGATGGATATGATAGAGAGCAATATAGACTAGACTATTTTTCTAATGATATTTGTACTTTGAGAAATGGATGCTGAAGGAAATAAATTTTAATTAAATATATCATTTTGCGATCTGTTCCAATTTAAAAATTAGAGAAAGGAAAATAACATAATAATAAGTAAGTAATATATATTTAAGTAATTTTCTTAAAATATATATTACTAAAAAGTAACATATAAAAATTTAATACTTATACAGTTTATAATTGAGATCGCATTGTAGCTTTATCGTCAAAGTGCATTTTTATTGCAGTAAATACATTATTGTTGTACAGGGGGGGGGGCGACAAAAATTATGATTGAAAATTGGGTCGCCAGTATTGAAAGTTTGAGAAACACTGCTCTACATCATTCGAGATGGACCTCTGACTGCTCGCCGATATAGGGATGAGATCCTCAGACCTATTGTAGTCCCTAACGCTTCAGCAATCGGAGATGACTTCATTTTAATGGACGATAACTGAAGGCCACATCGTGCCAACCTGGTGGAGGATTTCCTTTTCGAGGAAAGAATCGTACGAACGGAATGGCCAGCGTGTTCTCCAGAGATGAATCCAATAGAGCACATTTGGGACGCTCTAAAAAGACGAATTGCTGGTCACCAACCACCCCCACAAACTCTCCAAGAACTGGGAAGAGCTCTTCTGGAAGAGTGGGACAGAATACCCTAACTCGTTATTAATTGTCTCATTGACTCCATGCCTCAAAGGTGCTCAACGTTGCTGGCCATCCGTGGAAACCATAACCCCTACTGAAAATGATTTCCTTTGAAGAAAACACCTTTTCTGATTCTTTTTTTCTCATATGCACAAATTGTGTTTTTTTTTTCCTTTTGTACACGAATGCGCAATAAAATGCATTTTTTTCTGCCAAACATGTGTAATTTATTCTCATATAACCTGCTACGTGTGTTGACTATGTATCAATCAGCTAAAAAGTTTCCCAGCCACAAGATCCACCTAAAACCGCATTATTCTTTAATTATTTTGAGCAGTGTATAATGAATATTATAAGTATACAAAAGCATAACCACAATTTTTACCTACATTTGACATTGTGAAGACACACCATCCCTTTAACGGGACTGGCGGTCAAAGAAAAAAATGGTGCTTAGCACGACACGCGATAAAAGTGAAACTTCTTTGGTGACGCCTGAGCATTGATTATTTGCCCTTATATTCCAAATTTACGGAATTCATATCTCAATCACCTTTTTTTCATGAAAGGTATTAGTGGCGAAATGAGTCTGATAAGAAATCTAAAGTAGAAAGATGTCCTTGAATTTCTGGGAATACAAAACCATTATATTTTGATAAATTTGGTATACTTTTCCTATTTAAACTTTGTCGGCAATTGTAGCATGATTTAATGTCTTCTAAATTCATTCCGGTAAAATGTTTTGTAAAATACTTTTGTGCTCAGCAACAGACGTTCTCAAATCATCTCTAAACCATAATCTATCATAATTTGAACGCCCGTACCATTTGAACGATTATCAACGAATCTCTTTTGAAATCTTTGTGAGATTTATATGGGAATTAAAATCTAACACAGTATTTTGTAGTGTTTTTTTCCGTGTTCGATATTCTCTCATGTACTCTGATGGAGATTTGGCAGCAGTATTTGTTAATTTGCAATATTGTTCTGAGTTTTTTTTTTTTGTGGTCACTTTTTCGACTGGACTTGTTGATAGTTTTTCTTTTTTCTTTCTTTCACGAAACTCTTTTCCTCTTTGTGCATTTGATTTAAGCATTCCGACTAGAATTAATATAATAATTCAACGTAAATAAAAGTCAAAAAAGCAAATTAGCTACCGAAAACATTGCAATGTAACAAATAATCTAAGATAATATTTCAAAAAAGCATGCTTTTGCTACGAGAGCTATTTTGTCTTCACTGTAATGTCACTGCTTCCCATACAAACGTTGATAGATCATCCCGGGTTTAGGGGAAAATGACCCCCAATTATAAAAGTTAGGCAAGCTGACCAATCGCAGAAGTAAACAATCCTCCAAATTTTTCACGGATATGACGCAAGTCAAGTGGTGTCCCCTCTCCCTCTTTTCCTCCCAACTCGCTTTCCTGTCAACATGGTGACGATTCCGGAGGATGGGGGGGAATTACTTCCGTTCGCTTTTTCACTGTTACTCAAAAATGGGTTAAATTCCTCATTCACTCTCGCACCAAAAACGTTTCACTTTAAAAATGCGATTTTTCATCGTCGCATTTATTTTCTTCCGGTTCAGATAAAAAAAATTGAACGAGCTAATAGTTAATTTATAATTAATAGCATTTACACATTGATGGGGTCTATTTTGAACACAACAAGATCACACAGCCGCAGTTCTAAAACCGGAGTTAAAAAACAGAGGGAAAATTAAATTTTAAGCAGCAGTTACTTAACTCCAGGTTTCATAGCCCGGTTCTGCCAACGGTGAATACCATTGAAAACACATAGAAGATTATATTCGAGGAATTTAACATCTCCGGAAACTAGAATTACAAATTTTAAAAAAAAAGATACAGGACAGCAACCTACAAAAGACTACTGATAAGTTCGAATGTATTAAACCTCCATTAGGAACTGAAAGTCGTATTAAAAATAATTTTACCGTTGCGTCCACAGGATTAGCAGGAATGAACCCCTCTTTCTTCTATCTGTTTTTCCTCTTTAGCATTATGATTAGGTGCTAAGAACACGGTAGACCGCCGTATATTTTGGGCGTCAGTGGCTCTTGAATCTAATAGATGCTGCCCCCCACCAAGAAGGTATTTTTTTAATATTCTTGCAAATTGTTCTTACACATTTCATGTTTTTCTGCAAAGCAGACTATAGTTTTCTCTCTACTAAAATACTCAAAACAAGAGTGTTGCAAATGCTCTAAGAACTGTAAATAGGAAGTTATCTTCCCCTTTTTAGAAGTTCCAAGGAACACTATCAAAACTTTGTTATATAAGTTGCGAAAAATTCAAATTATTTGAACAATGTAAGATGATTTAAGAAGCCTGCAACAAAGGATCTCAAAATATAAATAGGTAGTAATGAATTTGATAACTAACCATTTCTTTTTGATACGATTTTCTTTAAATTGAAACTTCCGATTACATCATATTCTTGTTTTACGAAACAGGTGGCGTAAGTATACACCTAAAGGGGCCAGGTTGGAACCAAATGAATTTATTTAGGAATTCTCTTAGTATTAAAAATATTCTATATATTTTCTTCAACGTAATTTTTTTTATTCACTGAAATGATTATCAAAAAATAATTTCATGTCCGCTGTTTTTTTGAGTGATTTTTTTTTAAAATTTCGTTTTATGAGTTCATACGTGAGCCTAACTTTATTTTTTACTTATTTGAGCTTCATACCTGCTTCCCCTTTACTCATTTAAACACACATGCCATAACTCATTTGTTTTGTTTCATTTAAACCCTAACAGGCATAGAATGCTAGGTAGCTACAGGCAAATAGATACTTCTATTATGTATAACAGCAGTAAAAATTAATAATTTTGATAGGTAAGTAATGCGTGTGTGCTATAGATAGTACGAAAAATAAATGTTTCAGTAACATATACTACACCTTATTTCAATACTTTAGATATGACATTATTCTTTACTTGTTATGTATTTAAAACTTTGCTTAAAGTGTTGTTAATCTTTCGGCTCTGAGCACTGGCGAAGATAGTTCTGAGGAGGCTTTATATCAAAGTTTCTACGGGGCTCTTTTTGGGATAATAGAGCCCTGTGAGTAGGACTCTAGTTACATATTTCGACCCCCTGTAGCTTGAGGCCCCCGTATCATTGATACGGTGGTAGCTACGCCCTTGGCTCAGAGTGTCTTCACGTTACCGGACAGAGGTTGCCCTTGTTAACATCTTTATAAAGAGTGCTTTTTTTCCAGGTATAGAAGTTTAAGTTGGCATTACTTTCCAAGATGGTAACCGATTTAACAGCTGTCAAGTGATTTATTCTCAGTTTCGTTTGGCAATTCATCAAAACGATCATCAAGCCAGGCGTAGATTCGTCGAATGGGCCCAAAACGAGATTGCCGTTGTTCCCGATTTTCATAAGCGAATTTTGTTTAGCGATGAAGCTCACTTCTGGTTGAATGGCTACGTCAACAAACAAAACTGCCGCATTTGGAGTGAAGCAAATCCACAAGTGTATGTCGAAACACCGTTACATCCAGAAAAACTGACTGTTCGGTGCGCTTTATGGGCTTGGGGAATCATCGGTCCGTACTTCTTAAAAAACAATGAAGGCCACAACGTTACAGTCAATGGTGATCGGTATAGAGCCATGATTATTAACTTTTTCATTCCTAAATTGAACAATCATGATATCCATGAGCTATGGTTCCAACAAGACGGCGCAACATGTCACACAGCTCGTGTCACAATCGATTTATTGCAAGACACGTTTGGTGACCGCCTAATTTCACGTTTTGGACCTGTGAATTGGCCTCCAAGATCTTGTGATTTAGCACCGCTAGACTACTTTTTGTGGGGCTATGTAAAGTCATTGGTCTATGTGAATAAGCCACAAACTCTTGACCATTTGGAAGACAACATTCGCCGTGTTATTGCCGATATACGGCCACAATTGCTAGAAAAAGTCATCGAAAATTGGACGTCCAGATTGGACTACATCCGAGCCAGCCGTGGCAGTCATATGCCAGAAATCTTATTTAATATGTAATGCCACAAGATTATCTTTCGAATAAAAAAAATTCCTGTCAATCGAATAATACTTCGTTGTTTTATTGCAATTTAAAGTTCTATACCTCTAAGAAAACACCCTTTATTTATATTTTTTCTTAAATGTTTGAATCTAGTTTAATCATTGAATTAAACAAGTAGTTGAAACAGAAGTAGTAATGTCCCACCCTATTTACGAAGCAGAAAAGTTATAATACTAAGCTAGGCACGCGCGTCAAGAAATTCCTTCCAAGGGCTTGTGGCATCTCTCAATGCATCATCATTTTTATGTTTGAAAATGATTTTTCATCTTATTGCTGATATTTGGCGTTAAATCGCATAATGTCTTATCTAAAGTATTAACATAAGGTGCAGTGTATGTTACTACAATTCTTACTTTTTGTATTATGTATTACGCAACGCATTACCTTCCTACCAAAATTATTAAATTTTTCAGAAGTTATAGATAATAGAAGTATCTGTTATCCTGTGACGCCCTAGCATTCCTTGGCTGTTAGGGATTAAATGATACAAAGGAAATGATGTATGGAGTATGTGTTTAAGGGAGGGAGGAAGAATCATGTATGTAGCTCAAAAAAGTAAAAAAAAATATATAAAAATTAAGGTTCATGTATCTACTTGTATATAAAGGGCCATGGGTAGCCTAGTGGTTAGAGCATCGGACCCCAGACCGGAAAGCCTGGGTTCGATGCTTGATGGCACCAAATACCCTCCGAGTACACACGGTGTACGTGCTCGTTAAATCAGTGGGACCGTAGTCTTGTGGGCTTAGTCACGAGCGCAGGGAATGGAGAATATTTCCCTCTCCCTCAGTTTCAATGCAGAAATTGTGGAGGTGGAGGATAGAGGGGTTGTCGTCTTCTATCGTCCCTTCGGGGAATTTCACCGAGCTAAATAGTACTGTCACCTGTATGGTGCTCAAGGCCAACGACAGGCGTACCTCTAGCCCCATGCCACGATGAATTTCGTGGGTCTCGATCTGACTACGTCAGATAGGTGGCATTAGAAACAACAACAACAACTTGTTTGTCAAAAAATTATTAAAAAAATATTGGAGAATTGAAATCTTTTTTTATAACCATTTCAATGAAAAAAAAACAAATTTCGTTTAATAAATTATAAAAAAAAATATTTTTAATAGTAAGAGCATTTTTAAATAAGTTTTTTTGTTTCAAACCTGACTGCATTAGGTGTATACTTAAATTACATAGTATTTACGATCCATTCGTAAATTTCACTTTAAACAAAATCGTGTCAAAAAGGAAATTGACAGTTATGACATTCATCACTACCTATTTACACTTTGAAATCCTTAGATGTAGTGTTTACAAACCATTTTATAATGTTCAAGGAATTTGAATTTTTTGCATTCTATATATTAAAGTTTTCATAGTGTTTTTTTCCAATTACCAAAAAGGAGAAAAATTCTTCCCCGTTAAAATTCTTGGAGTAGTTTCTGTTTGTGTTCTACACTATCACTTGTAGTTCATCTTGAATAGGGCACTGTACACGAGATATTCCTTGAATCATGAGTTGCAATGAAGGAGGCATGTGAAAGTTACTTTTTGGCCGTCTAAGCATATGGCTCCTTCGAGCAATATCTCACAGATTTATCTCAACTCTCAGCAAAAAAAAAAAAGATCGTAGAACAGTTGCAAAACTCTTGTTTTGAGTATTTTTAGTATACACTGAAAATTACACTCTATTTTGCGGAAAAACATGAAAGTTAATTACAATTTGGAAAGACATTAAAAATTACGTTCTTGAGAGCACTTTATCTATTAGATTCAAGAGCAATAACGTGGTCTACCCTGTCTCCAGCACCTAATCATACAACGAGTGATGAAAGACAGATAGAAGAAAGATGGTTTCATTCCCGCTCATCGTGTGGACGCGATGTTAAAATTATTTTTACTATGCATTTCATAGATTCGTGCTCCTAATGGAGGGTTAGTATAATCGAATATGTCAGTAGTATCTTGTTTATTTATGTTGTATTTATTTTAATTTTGTAATTCTCTAGTTTCTTGAGAAGTCAAATTCTTCGATTAATCTTCTACAATTTCAATGGTATTTACCGTTAACAGAACTGGGCTATGAAACATGGAATAAGTAACTGAGGCTTAAAATTTCCTTTTTAACACTGTTTCTTAACTCTGGTTTCCGAACTGCGTGTGTGTAATCTCATTGTGTTCAAAATAGACCGCGTGATTGTGCATGTGGAATAATTTATAAACAACTTTTGAACCTGCTGGATTTTTTTACCTTAACCGGAGTTTAGAGAATAAATGCAAAGGTGAAAATTGATTTTTCTTTGGCTGCAATGCCCAGTTATTGTTGAATATGGTGGTTAACAACAAAGTAAACTTTTTGGACATTCCGGCTGAAAATTATTTACGTTCTAAGAACCATTTACAAACCTTAATTAATTCTGTAATATGAAGAATATTTCTTTAAAAGTCATGCATCGTAGACCGACGCTTTTTTAAATTAAGGTATTTTATTCCAATTTACAAGCATTTCCGGTGCCTACGGTGCTTTTACCGGGCATCTGGCTCGGAAAGCACGCCTCCATCCCATGTCTGATATGTAGATGTGGAGCGATTGTTAAAAAATTAATAGTTGGAGACAAAAGCTTCTGATTGGTCGAGCCAATCTTTCGGAAAAGTTCAAACTTCTTGAAGTTTTCGGTTGCATGGGGGAGAGCTGAGTGAAGCTCTCTGAATAGATCTGGGCGTGTGAGAGAAATAACTCTCTAATAATGAAATTTAAGACGAAGGGGCCAGGTGTGTTTAGATGTGAGGGAAACGGCAGAAAAAAGGATAATAATATAATGATAAATTGATAAATTAAGAAATAAATTTAGCGGAGTGGGTGTTCAAATAAAACTTTACACTGAAAAATAATATTATGTTGCATTACAGGAATCGAGAAAAATTTTTCTCGGTCTTTTCGTAGAATCACTGGGATTGTATTTCGGAAGATTTAGCATATTGACATTATTGGTATATTGCAAAGAATGAAAGAAATTCCCAGCAATCTTTTGAATGTGTGATTTAACACTATTGATTTTAATGGCTTTCCGAATGTCATCATTTCTCATATATATTGTTGCTTTTACAATCATACGGATGGTAGAATTTTGGAGAGTATCTAAAACATTAATATTGATATTAGCGGCGTATCCCGACACTGGACAAGCGTAGACTAGAATTAGACGCATAACGGAAGTGAATAGAAGAAATTTAGTATCTCTACTCAATTCAGAATTCCGGCCAATTAAGGGGAATAATTTTAACATTGTTTTCCGGAATTTTTCACGCGAGTGTAAAATGTGTGTTTTTCAAGTGAGTTGCTTATCGAAAATAATACCGAGGTTTTTAGTATTTTGAGACCACGGATTTTTTGTGCTATACATTGTTGGTGGAGGTGGATTACTGCATTTTTAGTGAAAATTACGGCGGTGGGTTTTTCAACATTAATGCTGATTTTCCACCGATTGTGAAAAAATTCGTGTAATTTAAGGTGTTTGTTCAGTGCAAATGTAAAGGAGGAGTTATTTTTCTATTTAGTATACACGGCTGTATCGTCAGAATATATATTGAGAGATTTGTTAATGAATAATTAGGTATACCATTAATGTAAAGGTTAAAAGCAAGGGTTCAAGGAGACTTCCTTGGGTCACACCACAATTTATATTTTTAGAGTTAGAGAGAATTTAGAATAGAACAGAGAATTAGAATAGAGTTAGAGGATTTTATTTCTTAAAAGTTTGAATCTTATCTTAAACCCCTTCCCGGTCTATTCATTGAGTTAAATAAGTTTCCAAAGATAGAGTTGTAGTAACGTTGTACTATAAAGTTCTAAGAGGGCTATTTGCACCGGGCCACATAATTTTCAACCACGTTCAAGCGACGAGGATGAATCGTGACCTGTCAATCCCATCTCCTATTTTTCTCACCTTACTGGAGGTAGGTTGTCTGGGTCCTGATATGTTCGCAATGGCCCCCTCTGCATAGCATGTTATCCATGCCCATAGCACCTAATCATACTGCGAGTGATGAAATACAGACAGAAGAAGGAGGGTTTCATGCTATGGAAGTGCTGCTAAAATTATTTTCACTATGCATTTCATAGATTCACACTCCAAACGGAGGGTTAATACATTAGAACATATCAGTAGTCTTTTGTTGGATACTGTTGTGTTTATTTTTTTTTAATTTGGTAACTATAGTTTCTGGAGAACTTAAATTCCTCGAATAATCTTATACCTTTTCAAAGGTTGCACCGTTAAGAAAACCGGGCTAGGAAACCTTGAATTAAGTAACTATCGGTCAAAATTTCATTTGTACACTGTTTATTAATTCCGGTTTCAGAACTCCGAGTTTGTAATCTCATTGTGTTCAAAATAGACCCTGAGACTGTACAAGTGCAATTATATATAAAACAGCTCTGAGCCCGATCAATTTTTTTTACCTGGAACGGAGTTAAAAGAATAAATGCAACGGTGAAAAATTAGTTTTTTTCTTTCATCGCCGATCCAGGTATTGGTGAATATGGCATTTAAAAATTAAGTAACCTTTTTGGACGTTCTGATTGAAAATTATTTACGCGTTCTAAGAGCCCTTTACAAACGTTAATACATTTTGTCATATTTCTTTAAAAGTCATGCATCGAAGGACGACGCATATTTAAAGGAAAATCGTTTTTTTCCAATTAACAAGCGTTTCAGAATACATAGTTTTAATATATCCTGTATTACTAACAATTCATAGTGGTAATATTCTTCTCCATTTTAATTTCGATTTAGGTTCATCGAGAAATTTTACAAGGATTAGTGACGACGTACCTAGTAATTTTGAACAAGTATCTAGGCAAATACCTAAACTGGATCCCCCTCTTCACACTTCCCCTCCACAAGACATTGAACCTTAATGGACTATAAACATGCATCAGACTTCTTCTAGAGGATCTTCAGTGTCATTAGGTTTTGTACTTTGACTGCACAAGGTAGTTCACCAGTTGGTGATCTTGATCACTCGGCTGCCATTGCGACAAGTATCTTTTCGGAAACCGGTTGTCCCTTAGAGTCTTACAATAGCTTTTATATTTTTTATTCTTTAAATGTTTTTAATCTTATCTTATTCCCCTTCCCAGTCTATTCATTGAGTTAAATTACTTTCCAAAGGTAGAGTTATAGTTGTTGTTGTTGTGGCAAATGCCACCTGCCTGACGAAGTCAGAATGAGAGACCCCGAAATTCATCGTGGCATGGGCAAGAAGTACGCCTGTCGTTGGCCTTGAGCACCATACAGGTGACAGTGTGATTTAAGCTCGGTGAAACTCCCCGAAGGGACGATAGATGGCGACGACCTCTATCTCCACCTCCACAATTTCTGCAAGTGAACTGAAGGGGAGGGAAATATTCTCCAGTTCCTGCACTCGTGAATAAGCCCACAAGACTACGGACCCACTGATTTAACGAGCACGTACTCCGTGTGCACTGGTATTTGGTGACATCGAGAATCAAACCCAGGCCTTCCGGTCTGGAGTCCGATGCTCTCGTTGTACTATGAAGTTCTAAGATGGCTATTTTCGCAGGTCCCCATAATTTTCAATCACGTTCAAGCGACGAGGACGAATCGTGAGCTGTCAACCCTCCTATTTTTCTCACCTTACCGGCGGTAGAATGTCTGAGTCCTGACATGTTCACATTAGCCCCTTCAGCACGGCATGCCTTTCACGAGTCCTTTAACTTGCCACCAGGCTACCACAGTCTTAAGAAGGAAACTACAAAATGTCCACAGAAAAACTGAAACATACAATATATTACATAATATGATTAATTAACAGTGGTAAGAACCTTTTTCGGACGGTGAATTAACACCCCGGTTGATGACTCTATGGATGGAGGCATTAATCACAATAAAATGGTTTGATTAAAATTTTTGATGGACATTTTCTAAATTGTATGCATCACATTTTTTATTCCTAGTCCAGTACAGATATAATCATAAAAGTATTTTCTAAAAAGAATTCAATAGCATCTCAGAAATAATTTATGAAATTAATTAAAGGGATTGAATATCCCAATATTTCTCTAAGTTATTTGTTTGCAAAATTAGGTTTCAGAATAAATAATTTGAGTGTAAAATTTTAAACTAATAATGAGAATTTTTTGTAAGGAAATACATAAATCTGCAAATAAATGTCGCTTATTAAAAAAAGAGAAAAAAAGCTTTTTAAAAGTTTTCTATAAAAAAATTAGATTGTAGAATGCTTTATAAAATACTAGCTGGTATACCCGTTCTTTGCACGGGTGAACTAAAAATTAAACATTACAGATGGAAGGATAAATAAGTTATTAATGAGTTAATTTTACGTGAATTGCAAATTAAACAAAAAAAAGCTTTTGCATATCTCGGCTGAACAAAAAAAAACACATTTGTTATATTTTAAGTCTTTAGATCTAATAGCTGATAAAAAATGATTTTTTATTTATAACTCCCGTAACTCTCTTGAGGGTTGATTTTCGAAAATACCTCCCTGCAGTGCATCTCAAACTGTGGGGCGCGCCCCCTGGGGCGCGATGACCTACGAGGGGCGCGAGCATATCGAAAATAAAAGATTTAAAAATAATTAGTTTACTGGAATGAATTAAAACAAAATACTTTCGGACATAATAAAAAATACACTTTTACTCTGATATAATTTATAGGCGATATTAAGCCATCAAAAATAAAACTTCTTCAATACCTAATTAGCTATCTTTGATGCTATAACCAAATAAAAAACTTTATTTGATTTGCTGTCATCCCGTGATGAGAGATTTTTTTTATTTCGCTTTTTTAACCTAACATACTACTCTTTCAGAGAAAACCAGATCCCGGACCCAGAATCGAAAAACTTTAGGAACATAAAAAATTCATCACTGTCATTATTTTTGAAATACTGCACATTATAGCTGTAATCTGTTTGACCTTCTAAGTTATTGGTACAGTTAGTTATGACCCCTCTCTTACGTGTTCTCTGTTGGCTTTTTTCATGCAAAAGAGTTTTATGATATTTGGAAAACCACGGAGAGCACACACACACACACACAAGCACATGAAGGATTACTTGGCCAAGACATATTTTTATAAATATTCTCAATGTATAAAGCATAACGAAAAACGTTTCACACAATTTTTTAGCAGTAACATACATATTATCATAATGAATATACTGAAAAGTCCTTGAAAGTAAGTAAGTAAACTTTCTCTTAGCTAAATTATTCACTGGAATCATGATTTGTATCGTGTACAATAAAATAATTATAAAAAATAGATTGGGGTGACTCAATAACCCCGTCCCTACCGAGTGCGCGCCTGCTCTCGGTTTAAAACATGTTGAAGTCTTTTCACTTTAAATATTAAAAATAATACAATTATTCTTCATCGATATATTTTATATTATTGATAATTTTTAACATCAGTGGCGCACACTGGGAAGGGGTCCGGACCCCAAAGCCCTTGATTTTTCCGATTGATTATAAATCTAAGTTTATAGTACAAAAATTTAGTTAAGTATTTGTTATTAATGATTTAATTTTATTAGTTAATGCTACTTATTTATTCAATAATGAGTTTTTTTACTGTGTTTTGTTCCCGAAAATCGACAAAATCAAAATGAACCTGATACAAGATTGGTGAACTTTCGACCCCGGATGCCCTGAAAATTTCCTGTGTGCTACTGTTTAACATCAATTATAAATGCTAATTCTGTGAGGCTTAAAATTACAATTCGCTTAAAACTAATTATAATTTGAGCAACGATTTTAAAAAAATCATTTTACGTTTTTGTAAACATTGTCGAGCACTTGGCTTTGCTTCCTTACAATTCAGCTATTATATCAATAATGTTTTATTTTCTTATAAATGAACTCGAGCAAAGAGCGGGCACTTCAGCCGGTATACTTTTTAATGTATCAGTGCTGCACAGAATATTTTATAACTAATTAATTAATACTAAATTAAGAACAAGTTTAATAAGTATTAATGACGCCCATGAGCTTGTCTTGGAAAGCAAAGTTTTTATAAGGAATGCTTATATTATTAGAAATTGACCCTCTGAGTTCTTTTTCTATATTTAGCAGATATCTATATTTTTGTCTTCTAAGCAGCTACCGCATTTTTGCAATATGTTCAATTTAAAAATTAGAGAAAGGAAAAATAACATAATAATTATCCTATTATTTTATTTATTTATTTATTTTGCTTAAAAAGTAGTATTAAAAATTTAATACTTATGTTACTAATTTGTATGGTTTATAATTAAGATCGCCTATTGTAACTTTAGCGTCAAAGTGCATTATTATTGCATTCAGTGCATTATTAATGTATAAGGGGGTGCGAAAAAAATTGTGATCGAAAAGGGGCGCCAGTATTGAAAGTTTGAGAAGCACTGCCCTAAGTTGATCTCTGCACAACAAAAGTAACACAGTGTTAAAAGTTTTGTGTAATGAAGGCTTAAAATAGTGTAAATAATTTATACCTGAAAGTGTAATACATTAAGATTACTTTCTGTTGTATTTATTTTATTTTAAAATTTTAATATTCTCAAACAACGCTATTTATTAAATTATAATGGAGATTCAATGAAAAACATAGCGAAATGTTGACGATAGGGTCAAGTTGGCAAATGTCTAACTACTTTCATAGCTCGGCTTCATTAGAACTTTGAAAGACCCGCCGTGTAGGGCTGCGATACCCGTTAACCTTTTTTATCTACCGCATTATGATTTACTGTAGTTTTTTGTGCAGTATTTTTTTGGCGAATCACTACTTTGAAAAATAAGGGATATACATAAACAAAATACTCCACTTTGGGAAATTTAAACCGTTAGAGCTAATTAATTAATTAAAGATATTCCACTGTAAAATTAATTATTTACAACGTTCACTTAAAATAAATAGTCAAATCATTTTTAATGTCTTCATTAACATACAAAAACCATAAGATACTTAAATTTTGACATTAACAATTTTTTCGGGACAAAAATGATAATCTTTGCAATCCGCTGAAAACGCCGTCAGCTGAAAACGCAATTTCTGATACAAAACTATTCGCCTTCACCGATAAAATGCTCATCATAGAACCCGCGCTGCCATACATCTTGGAAGAGTGGATTTCAAATAATATTCCGGCTAAGTATTGCAGAATATCCCTGCTAAGTTGGTGTGGCGTGGTAATTAGAAGAAACTGGTACCAGCTCTGGTGTCATCCACGTCACTTGACCATAATTCAAAGTTAAGTTGTCCGTCGCGAAAAGCCCTCGTGTAGCTGAACAGTGCGACGTTAATGTTCATTCACTCCAAAAAATACAATGCAGTAGCTATTATTATTTTTATACTTAAAAAATGCAATATCTGCCTATTCAATTAAAATTATAGCGTTATAATTAACTACTAAGCGCAAACAAATTATACAAATTAGTTCAAATGATGTGGTGTGAAAGACAAATTTATTTACTTTAAGTACCAGAAGAGATAAAAGTATTTATTTTGATGTAAGGATTAATTTCTTATGGTTCACACATGAAAAAAAAAAATGAATACTAGCAAATAAAGAGGATTTAAAACAACCTCTCCCTTCAAAACTTAATTTTTATTCTGAAATAAAAAAATAGAGATTACATAGATCACTGGAACAAATTAGAAGCCAGCGTTTTGCTTAGACAAAACAAAAAGTGTTTTTCAAATATATACTGTCTTAGGATTTTTGCAGCGCACCTCAGAATTTCTTCCTATTTATTTGTCAAATATCGTTATGTTTTGGACACTTCACACAATATCTTTATAAATTATAACCTATGTGTTATTCTGATGTATAAGCTATATTACTGTACAGTTTCATTGAAGTCCATTCAGTTGTTTTGCGTGAAAGACGCCCAAACGTCCTCACAAACTTTGCGTTTATAATATATATTAGGATAAAGAGAAATAATTGCAGAATCGAGCGTTTAACAATGTATTTAAAATATGTGACTATCTTCGGAGCACTTTTTTTGAAATATATAAATTTTCAACTAAATAAACATTTTTTAAAAATTGAAATGGGGCATAAAACTAAGAATACAAGTACAATTTCAGCAAAATTAAAAATAACTTTGGATATTCTGGGAATTTTAAGTAAACACTTATTGAAAAATTGCAGTAAGAATAAATCTTGTATTAAAAAAATCTTACTTATATATTCAAATAATATTGGTACAGTAATTAAATAACATCATTATCAGTGCTTGAGCTATATAATATTTGTAAAACTTTTGAAAGTTTTTTAAGTATGTCATTTTTTATGCAAGGACTCTTTTTTTTCTAAATCTAATGTTATTTTCTCAGAAAAAATGCAATAAAATACATAAATATATACGCAAATATTTGATTATAGTCTACAATGGAGATAAAATTAAATAAAATATTTTCTAAAAATTTCAGTTCAATATTTTCGACATATTTTGTGTAGGGATTTGCTTCCTGTTTATTAATTATGCTATAACTTTGCTTCTAAATATCGTATAAAATATAAAGTGTTTTTGGAATCTCCGATGTATGCGATATAAAATAAAAGCTTAAGTGAAGTTTCGAAAATTTTCGCGAAAACGTTGAATTTTGGGTTGTTCACATACCTTAAGTTTAAATTCTTGAATAGTATCATATATGCGTTTTATAAAGCGTTAAGGATGGGGCTCTATTATTTTAGAACTAACAAAATATTATTAATCATGATATCTTATCAATATTTACTTCCTATTATGATGTGGGTGCATTCATAAACAATTAAAAAAACATTCTCAGGAATATTCTTTTGTCTCGAGGGCTGAGAATTTATAAGCAATTTTCAAATAAATATAATTCTTTGAAAAAGATAAATAATTTGTATCTTTTACTCATTATTTAAAAAAAATGAATAAGGTTACATAAAAGTGTGAAATGTTTAAAATAAAATCATAATTTTCAAAATTATAAGAATATGAAAATTAGAAACATTTCTCTAAGAAATATTAATTAAGCTAAACGTTGCGCATATTTTTTTAAATAGTAGCTCTAAGTACTAGGAATAATTTGGATTCTAAATTAACTGTACCCTTATTACAATGTAGTTATTTTTATATATAAAAAATAAATTCTATTTTTTTAAAATTAAAATAATCATTATTGATTTTTTAATTTACAAATTTTTCAAATATTTTGAAACATAAAATATATATATAATACTATAAAATTTGATAAAATTTAAAGAGTGTGATACATTTTATAATTCTATAACATTTTATGCATAAAATACTACTATTTTAGAAATACACTCATGTCCATAAATTAAGGATAATGAAGTTCAGGCAAAGAAAGAGACAGAAGCAAAAAAAAAATTTGACTTATTTGTAAAGTATATTTATTAAACAAAAGGTAAAGAGCAAAAAAGATGCCATATGTTTGACATTATTAAGAAAAATTGCGATTTTTACTCACTGGAGCAAATTTCAAAAAAGAGCTTATTTACAAAAAACAGTATACCATGGTTAGTATGATGGTTAATACGGAGTATGACTCCCGGACGATGCAATACAGGCCTTATAACGCCTAGGCATGCTGAGTATCAAATTATCAATCTTATCTTCAGGAATATTACACCACTCATCAAGCAATGCCCTCCAAAGTTCCGGTAGACCGGTGGGAGTGGGTTGACGGGCTGAAATTCGTCTACCAAGCATATCCCGCACATGCTCTACTGGATTCAAGTTTGGTGAATATGCTGGCCAATACATAAGGGTGATATCCTCCTATTGAAGGCATTCGTCTATGATGTTTGCACGTTAAGGACGGGCGTTGTCATCCATAAACAGAAATTTAGCTCCCATGGTGCCCCGAAACAAACGTATATGTTGTTCCAGAATGACATCCCGATAGATGTGGTCTGTCATCGTTACACTCTGAACATGCAGCTCAGTTCTGGAACCAAGAATAATTTATCCCAAACGAGTAATTCTGCATGCCCGTGGCGGTGTCGTTCAGTGGTGTTCTCTTGGTGTTAACGGGTACCTGGTGCTCCCATATTAAAGTCTGGCGAGAATCAGACTGCAAACTAAACCTGGACTTGTCGGATAAAATCACACAAGACCACTGGTGGGTTTTCCACAATGCATGCTCTCTACTCCAGGTTAATCGCAGGCGACAGTGAGTTGCGGTAAGTGGAATATATCTGACAGGCCTAGGAGCATATAGACCAATGTGTCCTAAGCGTCTGTACACGGTCTGCCTTGAAACTGTCGTACCGGTTGCTGAAGAGAGCTGACGAGACAGGTCTAAAGCTGTGCTCCGTCTGTTTCTTTTGTCAGTAACTGCCAAATATAGCGGTTTTCATTCGGCGTTGTTACTCGGGGGTGACCTATGCCGTAACATCTACTCACATTACCATAATCTTGGAATCATTGCCAAAACCTGGAGATGACATTATAGGCGATTTCAAGTTCCTCTGATACTTCCACCTGGATACGTCCTCATTCCAGTCGTCCAATAACTCTACCACGTAAAAAATCATCCAAATGCTTCCTTTGTGCCATAACTATGCGGTTATTGCACTGAAAGGCTTTTAAAGCGCTTGTGAACAATTTTACTTCTTTGCCACCATTCTTTATATACCCCTCTCTTACACTCTCGTCATTGTGACGTACTATCCGCGCCGTCTGGTGGTTTCCTGTAATTTGCATATTCTTCTTCAAGATGTGTGTGATAATTCTACAGGTGAAATTTTTATTTTAGAGTTCAATTTCTATGTGATTCTGAATTATCCTTAATTTATGGTCATGAGTGTAACATGCATACGTAAAAATTATTTAATATTTAGTACACAAATGTTTCTTATATTCATATGCTTATAATTGTTTTTAAAAAAGAAGATGATACATTTAACATTTTGTCCTTTTTGAAACCTCATTTCTTTATAAATAATGTGTAATATATTCAAATTCCTTAATTTTAATTTCAAAGGGTTATATCAATTTGAAAATGGTTTATATTTTCAGGCCTCGAGATGGGGCTGCGGTAGCCCAGTGGTTAGGGTATCGGACCATGGCAGATATGTCATGAGTTCGAGCCCAGTTCCACTAAAGACCCGCCGTGTAGGGCAGCGATCCGCGTTAAATCTGTCGAGAGCTCAAACGTCCTCCCGTTGGTGTGGTGTGGTAGTTAGGAGAGGTGGTGCCCGCTCAGGTGTCGTCCACGTCACTTGACCATGGTTCAAAATTACGTGGTCCGTCGCCCAAAGCCCTCGTGTAGCTGAGCAGTGCGACGTTAATATTCAATCAATCAATCAATCAGGCCTCGGGACAAAATACCCCCACCCGAGATACCATAATTCAAGCAATTATTCTACGTTTCACTATGTGGTTGAGATAAATATCCAATTTATTAAACATCAAGAAAACATGGAAGTCACCAATCCTTCCGTTATTTTGAATCCCACAGAAAAGAAATGCCTTTAAATTTCGGTGTTTCGAATTGGATTTCGCAATATTATACCTCTTGAGTCCTTGTTTAAGAATCGATTAGAACAAGTAGTTTTAGATTTCTGTCATTGTAAGTAAATTGTTAGCTTTGATTCGATTTAAAATAGAAGCCATATAAACAATACTTATGTGAAAAGGTATTACCTTTTTTTAAGAAAAAAAAAAAACTTTTAATAACTCAAAAAAAAAAAAAAAAAAGGCTGACGGTACCTTTTTAGTGAAACATGTTTATTTTTCGCTTACGATTGTTCCATGCAGATGTGTAGGTACTGTTAACCTCACTTTTTTTAAATAAATTTTTTAGTTCGGTTTATTATTAAAAATAACAAATTGAAATAATCATTGAGAAGATTTGAATAGATAATTCATTGGGCTTAATATTTCCGTGGTGTGACATGGAAATTAAATAATTAGAGGCAGCATAGTATGTATACTTTTTAACAATTGTTTAAAATGAAAAGGTTAAGGCCAGCCAGTCGGGTAAAAACCTTTCCGAAATAGATTTTAATTTTTGGTATTTCTAAAATATACAAATTCAGACATTTCCAATGATATAACATACATGCCATTATATGAATTAGAAGTATTTTAAAACGATTTTTAAAAAATAATCAGCTGATTTACCACGCTCATTTTGATAGATAGAAATGTAAACATTGTCTTTTTAAAACAGGGGAAAACATGCAAAGCCTCGCATGCGATTAATTTTTATTTTTTAATAACCAAATTAATCTTTGCGAAAAGCTTCTTGCATACTTAAAAATACATGAATTTCACATTTAAAAACATAAAAACAGTTTTATTTTGGTTGTGTTAGAAATCATTTGTCCAGTTTAAAATAATTTTTGAAGTTTAAAACATAGAAACTGTCTGCAACAATAAAACCAATAATAATTCTACAAAAACCTCATGAAAACTTAGGAAATGTCATATAATCAGGTATTTTTATATATATACCATCTCCAATTCATACCAAAACCATATTGATACATTTTTCCATTACATTTATTTATGATGCTTTATTTTAAAATTTGATATTAGTATTGCATAAAAGGTACCAATTCTTCAAAAATTGATATAAAATTTGAGAAAATTGGTACATTGCTAAAAAATATCTCGCTAAAAAAACTGAAAAAATGCTATTCTGGGCAATTTACGACTTTTTTGCTAACCATTTTATGCAAAATATATTGCAAAGATGCTAATGTTTAATAAAATGGGATAAATACACGTTGGAATACATTATTTTTGTGACAAGTTGCACTTTATAGTAAAAATTCAATTTTCTCAAAAATGATGTTTTTAAAATTGCTTTTATCTTTTTTCTTAGAATATAATGAATGAATGTACATAAAATTTTCGCCCTCATGTTATTTATATGTAACTATATATATTCTTGTAAGTTTTGGGGGAATTTTTCCAAAATATTTGACTGGAGTCGTGACAAAAAATTTCAATTTTTTAAAAATTCATAGTGATATTTTTATGTTACATGTTTTTTGAGAAAACTAAACAATATATTTTAAAGATTTCAATGCATTGCATATATTAATGTTTATTTATTGTTCCGACAAGTTTTTAAGCTTTAATATTCAAAGGTATTACAATAAATGGTTACTAATTATAACTCAGATGTGTAATGATTTTGTCATTGCGAGAAGCTTGTAACATGCATAAAAATACACAAATTTAATGTTTAAAAACATAAAAACAGTTTTATTTTTAACTTTTTAGTAATCTATTGTACAGTTTAGAGAAAATTTTAAATTTTAAAACTTTAAGAAATTGTGTTTGCATGATAACATACGAATCCATAATGAAACTTTTCGCAACGTCGTAAAATCACATATTCTCAAATCATTACTTTTTCAAATTGATACATGTTTACATTATATTTATGAGGTTTTAAGGTTATATTTGATGTTTGTGATGCATCGAAGTTAAAAATTCTTCTCAGATTGTTACTGAATTTGAAAAAAATGATGCAATTTGCTAAAAAAATATCGTTGAACCAAAACTTTAAAAATACTATGAATGTATTTTCTCAACATTTTAAGATTTTTGTTTCTTACTTTATGCTTTAAAAATTAAGAAGATACTAATGTTTAATACACTGCTGGACAATTCCTAAGGACGGATAACACTATCATCCATAGCAACCACAAAATGAAAGGAAGCAGAATGTGGAAAATTAGAATAAGTGCGGGATATTAGTAAGAAGAAGTATGAGTATGCAAATTTTTTCCACGTCTGTTCATCACGTGATAGCGCTCATAAGAGCTTTAAAGGTTTTGACGCGTGTGGACAGTTGTTGTTTCAAGTCAAGGTTTTACCGGAAAGATTTAATAGACAAACTTAAAATTTTTGGCATGTCTTTCCGACATCACATAGATGATTTTATGCATGGCCGAATTATTGGAAAGATCGAAGAAGGGCGAAAAATAACAGATGTTGCCAGGGAAATCTACATCGCTCACAACTTTGTTTCACGGCAGTGGAAGTCATTTAAAACTACTGGAATGTCATGTTAGAAGTACGACGCCTGCAGAAGACAGATATATCGTCCTATCAGCAAAAAGGAACAGGCGCACCACAGCTCAGCAGGTGGCAAATCAGTTTCTTGCTGCCTCAGGAAAGCAGGTCTCCCGAAAAACTGTTGCCAGACGTTTGAGGGGAGGAGGACTATACGCACGCAGACCTGTTGTGTGTGTCCCATTGACCAGACAGCACCGTACTGTCCGTTTGCAATGGTGTCGTGAGCATTACAATTGGACTGAACAGGACTGGGCATGCGTACTATTCTCAGATGAGAGTAGGTTCAGTCTGTCATCGGATTGTAGACGCCAACTGATCTGGCGCGAGAGTGGTACTGCTTATCGTCCAGAAAATATCCAGGAAAAGGACCGAAATCCGACATACAGTACCGACTAACTTTAAAGACCACATACTTTTTGTTTTGATGACAGGTAAATTTTTAAAAAAATTTATTTAAAACCTGTTTTAATCATCAGCATTCCGTATTTACCTTAAATTTCAAACCGATATTTTAATCATAATTGAAATTTAAATATATAATTTTAGGAATTTAAACTAAAATTTTAGTAAGTATTCTGTTTGAAGTAACGGTATACATAGAGCTTCATTCTGCGGATTGCGCCAAATCCACGGATTATTCATCCAAAGGTAACCCGGTAATTCTACTCGTCGATTTCGGAGGGTATCTCACGGATTTCGATCTCGCGAAACTGTTTGTAAACAAAGATGGTCGACCACTTCGATTATTTTCTGCTTGAGGATTTAGAAACTTTGAGAAGTATTGAAAGAAGGTCAGTTTTCATTCCTAAACATCGGAACAACGATTTAGATGAACTGGATAAAGATGATTTCCGTCGTAGATACATATTTTATAAAGGCACCATCGAGACGCTTGTAAAATTACTGCGTACGAAGTTAGATTCGGTGACTGGCCGATATCATGCTGTGACTGCAGCTGAGAAAGTTCTGGCGGCTGTTCGTTTTTTTGCGTTTGGTAATCGTCAAATTAATGTGGGTGACTTACACAGGATAAGTCAGCCATCCACGAGCAGAGCGATTGCCGATGTTGCAAGGGCTCTTGCAGAACTACGACCACAATATATCTATTTGCCACAAACTGAAGACGAGAGAATGCAAGTGAGTTTTAGGACTGTTCAGTGAATGTATAATTTATTTCATGACAAAAATGCCTATATGTACATTTAAGACAAAAGTTTTTTTTGTAAATAAATATATATATATTTTTATCTGAATCACTTAAAAAAAAAAAAAAAAAATATTAATTCATAGCAACATATTCGTAAAAGATTAAATATGCAAAACTTTTGATTGTTGTCATTTCCTAATTTCATAAAACTTGAACAGCCTGTAGAAAAAAATTTATATTGCATACACATGGAATGACATAAAATATATAAGCACGGAGAGAATATTACTCAGTAGAAAATCATACATGTAATGAGAGTGTCCCCGTCGCATTCATAAGAAGGTCCAAGAAATCCAGAAATATATTCTTGCTCCAGCTACTATCGTTGAAAAATTATGCGTTAGAGTAATCAGTTTTGTAACGTGTTAACAGGGCTTTATTACTACATGGGCGAACCGGACCTCAGCCCAAAAACTATTAAGAATGTGTATTAACTTAAGCAAATTTATATTTTAAAATGAATTCCTTGCTTTTTTTAAAATGAAATTGAAGTCAAATATTCTGAATCACCAGTAAAATAATCCCTGCTTCTAAGTTTTGAGTTATTTGATCATTCAATTTTGTTTCCATTACTAATAGTAGAGAAAAAAGTATGACAGAAGCAATGCTTGCACTTTGGCGGGTGGAGAGCATTGCTGTCTTGCACACTTATCACCATAAATGTCGATTTCATGTTAGTATGCAATAAAAATATTTTCAATTCTAATAATAACAATGGCACAAAAAAGTTGCTGATAGATTTTACACCAATTATCAGAAGTCGTTATGATAAACTTATACTGGTAGATTAGTTTCCGATTAATTGTCATGCAGGATTTGAAAAATTCACCATGGGTGTTGGGTTTGTTTTCCCGTGCTCATCACATCAGTTCCTGATGCACTTCACAAAGGGCTATCCCTATTGCATCAAAATACTGTAATGTTTACATAACAAGAAAGATAGTTGTATGTAGTTCTTACTGTTTGTGTCTGTATCATCAAGTTTAGTCACATCTTTATGCATTACTTCTCATATCAGTCAAAAATTCTACACAGAATTTGGATCCCCTGGCATTTATGGTGCTCTGGATTGCTCGCTAATTAAAATCCTAAACCCTGGAGGAAGCTTAGCAGAGACCTTTAGGTACCGTAAAGGATTTTTTGCATTAAATGTGAGTGATCCCAACCTTTCCATACGTTACATAGTTGTGCGGTGGCCAGGAAGTACGCATGACTCTACAGTATTTGACCACTCTTACCTCAGGGCACATGTAGAAACGGAGATACCAAGTAGTTACCACCTATTAGGAGATAGTGGCTATCCTCCTCGATCTTTCCTGATGACATCTTTTCTTAATCCAGTTGGAGCAGGTCAAATGAGGTACTTATGTTTTTTTATGCACCTCTATTGTTATTATTTTTTGTCTTGTTTCTCTATGTAATATGATTATACATCTAACTAAAATCTTAAAAATATTTCACAATCTAGATATGAAGATAGAAAATATAATAAAATACACATGAAAAATTTATAAAGAGAATGCTCAACCCGGGGTCTAAAAATGACATTTATGTGTCTCACAAGGCGGTAGAATTCAAAAAATTATTCTTGTAAAGAAATATCTATTTTGTGGTACTTTAGTCAAAATTTTTGTTTTTTAAGAAATGTTATTTATGTAAATCTACAGATGGGTGACAAATTAATACGAGCACCCGTGAAAAAGGCATGGCCCATTTCAAAGACGCACAACGCGCATGTCAGTTAGCGTTGCAGTCCGCCGCCTAGCGGAGTCGAAAGATAAAGTATCTGTCGCTCAACAGCTGCGATAGGTGTTGCAGGCGTCAATTATAATTTCTGAAAAACGCAATAATGACGGACCTGTCAGAGTTCGAAAAAGGTATGATTGTTGGAATGAGGAGCGCTGGTTGCTCGGTGACGGAAACAGCCATTTATTTGGGGCGTGCAAGGAGTACTGTATCTGCCGTTATGGCAGCATACAAGAAATGCGGGAATGTGACATCTGGACGGAAAAGAAAGCTTACCGACAGGTATAAAAGAGTCTTAACCCGCATAGTGGCCCGATAGCGCAAGCAATCGCTATCCCAGATAACGTCTGAGGTGAATAGTCATCTTCATAACCCTATTTCAGCAAGAACCGTCCAAAGGGAACTTCATGCTTCGAACTTGTATGGAAGAGTTGGAATTAGTAAACCATTGGCAACAGCACGTATGCTGTACAGCGACGCCAGTGGTGTAGAACACACAGACAGTGAACCCCACAACAGTAGCAACAAGTCATCTGGTCGGATGAATCGACGTTCACCCTATTCCAAACCACCGGACGCGTTTATATGTGGATAACGCCCAAAGAAGCATTTGCTCCTGAATGCGTCGTGCTGACTGTTAAGCATGGAGGTGGGTCCCTTATGGTCTGGGGGGCGATATATTGGCGTGGTCTTGGGCCACTTGTTACTCTGCATGGCAAGGTTAAAGCTGTCCACTATGTCAATATCCTGGGGGATTAGGTGCATCTATTTGTCCAGACTTTATTTCCCGGAGAATGCCCACTTTATCAAGACGACAACGCTCCTATCCACACTGCTAAAATCGTGCAAGAATGGTTTGTAGAGCATGAGGGGGAAGTAGGTCATCTTGATTGGCCCCCTCAGTCACCTGATTTAAATATTTATGAACATTTGTGGGGATATTTGGAGTCAAAACTACGTGCTCGATTCCCTCCACCATCTACGATTTCGGCATTAGAGACCGCTCTCCACGAAGAATGGCTTCATACTCCATTACAAGTTGTTCATGACCTCTATACGTCCATCCCACGTCGCATACAGTCTGTAATTCAGTCAAAGGGGGTCCAACTCCCTATTAATAAAGCTTTTCTACTCTTTCACAGGTGTTCGTATTATTTTGTCACCCATCTGTATATGCATTTCATAGGTATGATGCAGCTCAAGCACGAGCAAGAAATGTCGTAGAGAGACAGTATGGTGTATGGAAAAAAAATATTTTCTTGCATTGACACACCATTTCGATGTTCGCTGGAGACTGCACAAACAGTTATTGTTGCAACAGCTGTGCTACACAAACTTGCTCTCAGTTTAGGTGATTATGAGGATGAGGATTCCCTTCCACTGAAGCAAAATGATACTATGGTAAACCATAGCCAAGAACATGGTGGAATAGCCCAGAGGAATGCAATTGTTGCAAATTTTTTCAATTGATGTATTTACGAGGAAATGATTTGTAAATAATTTTGTTAATGAAAACATTTTTTAAAATAAATACCTACTCTTTAGAGAGAGCCTTTGTTCAAAGAATCTCCAAGTCATTGAATTAAATTACAGATACAGCATTATGTTCATTTATTAGGTTTATTTACCAAAAAAAAAGAAAGAAAAATGATGTAGATCAATTCTCTTTCTTTTAATCAAATTTCATTTTTTGTTTAACAGATTATAATGCTCCAATTTTTTCCTTTAAGACCTTCATCTTTAAAATGTATTCTTTTTTTACAAGTCATTGTAGCTCTATACTCTTCTTCCCTAAATTTTGCAATCTGTTCATAGTCCTTTTCCATTGCAACTTTTCTGGCATTGGCTGCTTCTGCAAGTGCTTCTTCTGTTTTAACAGAATAATTAGGCTTGCGCTTTGATTTTCCGATTTTAGGTGCTTTTGCAAGCGGGGTAGAGCATAGAGTTTCCCTGGCTTTCTGTGGAATTCCTTGACCTTGCTCCACCGCTACAGTTACCTACAACCAAAACACAAATATTGATTAAGTCTGTCTTAGTTTAAAACAGAAAAACATCAACAAAGAAAAAAATCACAATTTCAGTTTCACTTCCTGTAAAATATATTGCTTTATGCTAGAGTACGATTTAATGTTTACAATTCATTTGATAATTACAAGCCCTACTCAAAATGTTTACACTCAAATTATGTACATTTAAAATAAGCAATCTATATTTATTTATCGAATGCTAGTGTATGTTATTTGTTACTTCATATTCCAAAAAAGTAAATTTAATAATGGCTTTTCATTGTGTACTAAAAAGGTGATGTTCTATTTGCTACATGACATGATATATGGATACTTACATCAAGGGGATGATCCTCAAGAGCAAACATATTTTCATCCACATGTGCTACTATAGACTCATCACCTGAAAAACATGTATTTACTATAAGTACTACAACTAATAAATATGATGTTATAGTCATTCATTCATATCATATTAGTTTTTTTTCCTTATACAAGCTAGAGTTTTATTTAACAAATTAAAGTTATGAGAGTTGACTATATTTTTACCACAAACAACAACTGAGGTACATATTTACATGAAAAAACATTCATATATTGTGTGGAATTTGAACTCGGGCCCTTAGATAACATTATCAGAGATAAGCGGGCTACCATTTTTTTACCAACTACGCCGCTTAGTTGGAGGTAAAACTCTTTCTGAAAAATTGTAAATATTTTGTATATGTAAAATTTGTTTTCTGTTCTATATTATAAAATATGATAAATGTGTGTGCATATAATGTGTTTTGTGACAAATAAAATCAGATTAATACCAATAGTATAATTATTTTTGTTAGATGGAATCGGAAAAGATTCAGTAACATATGTTCTGTTTAAGGTAAATGTGACTTAATGGGGCCTAAGATTCAATTAACGAATTTATTCTTCACAAAAAAAAATGGTTTTTTCATTCTAAGATTTTATAGAAATCATAAATTGAGGATAATTATTAGAGATTAGAAATTATTTAAATTAATGATTATATACATAATAAACATTCTATTTTAACCTACCCAGGGGTTACTGAAAAATTTTAATTCAAAAAGAAAAATAGATTAGGATTTATATACTTGTATACAATCAAAATATAAATTGAAATTTTAAAATAATAAAGAGTTTTGAATTCTCATTGTATAACATTTAACAACATTTCCTAATAATATTACCAACTTTATTCGTATTATGCCCCACTTTTTAATAATAAACCCTCAAATTGTTGATAGCCATATTTTCAGGCAGCATCCCATCAGAATATTTAAAATGTAGAGCACAATGTAACAACAAATAATTAATAATGTCAACGCTGAAAATAGTCATTTGATTTTTAGAAGTATCTATTCATTAATTTTAAATGGTTATTTATTCAATTTGTCAGCTGGAAAGGAGCTCAGTCTGTTATATGGATCAATATTTCTTATTATCGATTCTTTTACTCAACATTTCATAATGTGATCATTTTGATTTGTATTAAGAGTTCTTTTATATAATAAAACTTACACAAATCACTCTGTCAGAAAAGTCTATTCAGAATAAAACCGAACATTGAAATTAAAGGCTAAATAATAAAAAATCCATTTACACTTACCCTGAGTTCTTGAAGATACAGCAGTTTCATATTCGTATTTGCAATCGAATCTGCATGGCAATGGTTTGATTAGTGCACCCATAGCAGCCAACCGTTCATCTAACGATATAGACAGTAAATTAGGGGTTCCTCCACCAGTTTTAAAAATTTCGACTTTATCGGAGCTTCTTTTTTTTGCGACTCCTTTTTCATGTTTTTAAATTTGTTCTGAAGCTGCTGTCGACTTCGTTTACATAGGCTGGCTGCATTGAAATCGACCGTCAAACTATCCCATGCTTCTCATTTATTCTTGTTAAAAACTGCATTCGTAATTTTGCAGTTTATGATGTATTTATATTTCTCGACAAGATTCAACAATAATTCCATCTCCTGAACTGAAAAGTTGCTTTTCGACATAGCAAAACAAGAGAAAGAAATGCAAGTCAAACTTAAAAAAACGTGTTAAAAACAGTTGACCGAATGTTACGCGCCAAGATACAACATAAAATGTAAGCAATATGTCACGTGATTATCATTGTCCAATCCCAACGACTGTAACATCTTGCACACGCATAACTCACGGATTCGGTAATCGTCAGTTCGAGAATAAGAAATGGGAATTATCCGAGAGTTATCGGCAACCGGAGCTTACCCAATCCGAGAGTTTTCTTTTCAATAACTCGCGATTGAGAATACCACCGTTAGAATTGCAGTTAGGTATTTTATTAATGGTCGTGATATTTCTCAAAATATGCCCTTTGGTGTATTAAATTTTGTGAAACAAATTAACATTATTTTACTTGGTTCTGATTTCATAATACTTTTTTTTTGTATTTACTTGCTGTTCTACTTTGCCTTTTTCCCAAGGGAAGGAATGAAAGCTGCCAGAGACTGAAACAGGATCAACTTCTATACGATAGATGGCGACACCACCTATCTCCCCCTCCACTATTTAGGCATGGAACTGGAAGAGAGAGAAGCATTCTCAAGCTCCCTGCACCCGTGGTTTCTGTTGTGACCGTCTACAATACTTTTAGACCCACTGATTTAACAAACACGTACTCCGTGTGTACTCAAAGGATATTCGGTAGCATCGGGCATCGAACCCAGACCATCCGGTCTGGAGTCCGATACTCTAACTACTAAGCTACCCTCGGCTGCAGTTAAATTTATTAATATGTAGTTTGTATTTCTTCAGATATAATACACCAGTGAGTTAGTGTATATTAAGGTTGTACTATAAAGTAACAAAGGGGTATTGAAGATTTTTTTTATATCTAATGGCAAGGAGAAATACATTATAATTGAATCTAGCATCACGTGAGTATAACCATGCTAACACAAAAAGTGATCGAAATCATTGCCTAAGACATTCTCTGGCAGGCCATTATCGGATGAAGTCGGAGTCATAAGCAAGATGAGGAAAAAAGATAGGTTCTGTTCATGGTCACAAACTGGGCAAAGAGGTTGGAAGAAAATACCAATTATGTAAAGATTCTCGCCTGGACAATCATGGCCTATTAATAGCCACAAAAAGACATTTGCATCATGTAGTGGAAAATCTGGTAAATGCCTCGGGATACCAGTACTTTTTTCCAATCCCGAAACCTCGGGATTAAAATAACTAATCCCGGGATTTAATTTTTGTCTAAATTATATTTTGAAATTTTTCCACAGCAAACTTTTTAAGAATTATACTTAGAAAATGTATTTATATTTTTAAATACGTAAATAGATTCTTTTTTGTGCGATTATATGTGGTTTAAGTAAAATTATATTATATGTGCAGCTCTCATTTCTCGTATGCAAGAATGTCGCACAAGTCTAAGAGCCTCACTGTAATACACAATAATATAAGTAACATCTCAAGAAAAGATTTTGTCCCAGTTGCTTCTTCCATTAAATGCCATTAATTGATAGTGAACCTGCTTGAAACACTTGAGACATTTCAAATCCCATTTCATTACTAACAGCTCCTGCAACTGGACCTTCTATTTCAAATAAGGTAACACTTAAAATCGATTAATATTCTGATTCAATAATTGTGGATCATTTCATATAAACAAAAACCATTAAGTGTAGCAGAATAATTAGATAACGTTATCAAAGCGAGATATACACCAAAATGCAGCCTATTAGATTTTATATAGACACTGTCATTCAATACAAAAAGAAATGTCTCTTTCTCAAAAATGGAGGCTTGGTGACTACCTGAAAAAAATTAACTCCTATTTAATGACGATAACACCTACTGTAGAATTCGAACGAGAATTTTCTTTGGAAGGACAATTTGACACAAAAATAAGAAGCCGTTTGTCCGATAAAACGCTGGAACTTCTGTGTTTTTAATGACTTATTTATTGAAATAAAAGAAATTAAGAATTTTTTTTTTAATTTCATATGTACTAATTTTATTTGTTTTTAGGGGGAAATAGGTTTTTTTTATTTGTTCCAATAAATTTAAATTTATTTTCGAAATAAATTATTTAATCAGATTAACTAATTAAATCGATTTAATAATTTAAATCGAATTAATTAATTAAATCTAATTAATTAATTAAATCGGTTTTTTTATTCATATATTTTCAGTTTTATTATGCAATTTCAACTATGCTAATGTGTAAGTATTTCTAATAAATACTTACATCAATCCTACTTACTTCAATCCTAATCACGGGATTTGGATAATGTAATCCCGAAATCCAGGGATTGAAAACATACACCGGGATTTCAAACCCTTAATCTTTAATATCTTTTATTTACCATTTTTTCAGGTATTGTAGATGATACGTGTAATTTTTAATTCAAGTCAAGAGATGATATCAGAGCTATGGCACTATCTCCAAATTACTACACCACTTCAAAGGGAGGATATTAAGCCTCTCAACTGATGTAACGTGCATCAGGTCCTTTACACGGTGTGTCGACAGTTATACTTGGCTCGAACTCGTGACACACAGGCCACTAGTTTATGATTGATTGATTGATTGAATATTATCGTCGAAATGTTCAGCTACACGAGAAGAGAACTTTTGGTGACGGACAACGTAATTTATAACCATTGTCAAGTGACGTAGACGACACCTGAGCTGGCACCTTCTCTCCTAACTACCACACCACACCAACAGGAGGACGTTTCAGCTCTCGACAGATTTAACGTGCATCGCTGCCCTACACGGCGGGTCTTTAGTGGTACTAGGCTCGAACTCGTGTCTAGGCAAGCCACGATCTGATATCTATACCACTCTGCTACCGCCGCCACGCCACTAGTTTGTGATAAGCTACCACAACTAAATATCATTCTTACCGTAAATGAAATCATCATAAATAGTACACTTCCCCAATTGAAAATATCACAATATTCACACTTGTCATAAATCAATTCGCTTCTCAATCACTTCACTTCTATTCTCTAATGGTGCATTGAACAGATCATGCACCCTCCAGTGGATCCCTGCCCATGTTGACATCGAAGAGAACGAGATGGCCGATTCCCTTGCTAATGAAGCTAAAACACTTGAGCCTGTAACTTCATCTACTACGGTCTTTGATGCCAACGCAAACCAAAGGCTCTGCTCAAACCCAATAAAAAAATATCGCTGCCAGAATTAAATTACAGCCGAGAAATTTCGACAACATAACTAGACTAAGGTTAAAGAATTTTTAAGGGAATGAAGATTCTGCCCGATGGTTTCATATCATATGTAGAATTCAGCCACTGCCCAGGCATGCAACTGGATCCCAAACACCTTTTTAGCTGTCCTCCCATTGTTGGTACCTTTTTCAATATAGACAATGATTGAAACATGCACATTCTATACTCGGATCGTGCTATGGGTGTTGTCACGGCAGTGATTCACACCTTTCGTAATATTTGAGTATATACTTATGTTTTATTATTACAACCTCTGCACTTTTTCATTCAAGTCAACAACAGAAATTGAAAACATGGCTTATTGTAAAACATATGTGAAATGAAACAATAAGCGTTTAATTACCTTAGCTTGCTACATTATTTTATTAAGTTTTTCTCTTTACCTAAAATAGCTTATATAAGAATGATACTTGTAGTAAGCTTACTGTTTGACCACAGAAGTCTTTAGGAGCTTTAGTAAACCTAACCATCAATTTTTACTAAAACAGTTGGTTAATATTACGTATTAAAGCAACTATCGCCAACATTCAAGATAACTCACCAGTTGGCAACCATCATCTTGCATGAATTGCATTCGCTGAATTGGCAATCATGTGCTTCATTTCATATAATGTTGCCAGTAGGTTGCAATAAAAAATAAGTACCAACAGTTGGACAAGCATCGTGTACCTTGATTTTAGTAAAATGTATCAGGATTAATGAATGGATTTAAGGTATCCGACTACATTCGGAAGCGTGATTTTGCAAAAGCGCATAAATGGATAATTTTCATGATATTTATAGCCACTTAGATTAGAATATATGCAACAAATTGTTTTAAGAACTTTTTAAGAAAAAAAATTATTTAAATACAATACTTTGGCAAAAAATTAACTTAGAATATTATTTTTTTTTCAAAATGTTCTCCTTTAGTGAAAAATGGACAGATCTACAGAGAATCAACTAGAAGTTTTGAAATATATAACTTAGAAGTGGGTTTATCCCTATTTTACGATATCAGAGGGGAGCAATTTAAAAAAAAACCGCCGATAATTATTCCATTTGGTTGTAACTCTGAAAATAATGGGAATTTTTCAAAACTTTTAGTTGAGCCTCTGTAGAAAGTTCTGAGCTCTATACAGGCAAAGTAATATTATAATAGAACCGTTTTTCACAAAAGGAGAACATATGGAAAAAAATATTATTCTAAGTTAATTTCTTGCCAAAATATTAAATTTAAATACATTGTTTTTGTCAAAATGTCCTTAAAACAATTTTATGCATGTATTCTAATCTGAGTGACACTAAATATCATGCAAATTATCAATTTATGCGCTTTTTTAAAATCACGGTTCTTAACTTAGTCGGATACCTTAACCAGATTCTGAAATTTTAGGCAAAAAGAATGAGTTTGTACTGATTTGGATGAGGTAGTGGATCGAAAGCATTAACTAATAAATAAAATTTGTAGAAAAAGTTGCTTTAGTGAAATTTTTATTTACTTTTACTAGTTAAGAAATAGTTTTAACCAATATCAATAAGCACATTTGCCTGTACCGTATTCTCATTAATAGATATCACTGAACAAAAAAGAACTCTCTTAGCCCAAAAACTTACGAATATTTTAAATTTATTTAGAACACATTTCATGCATGGAACAAATAAAAATTTAGCTCACCAATTATTTTTAATAACAACCATATATTTTAATACACAGCTATCTTAAGTATTTCAGAAGATTTAATAAATTTATAGAATTAAAAACAGTTCTTATAAATTCAATAAAATTAAATCTTCCGGAGAATTCTAACACATTATTCTCTCAGTCAACTGCACATATTTCAGTCGAAATTTAATTAATGAATTAAATCAATTTCCTCACCCACATGCGCTTCGAAATTCATTTACTCAAGACAGTTTTATAAATACACTTTCACCATGTGTAAAATCATTGCGTGAGACACAAAATCGGAATTAATTCAGTCGAAGCAATTTCTCTTTCAAGTGACTTTAAGCTCAGGTCACGTAAATTTATTTTAGAGGAATGAATTGAAGGAAATAGTCTTGTAAAAGTTTAAACAATTCTTCCCACTCACACTGGGGTAGAAAAGTTCCCGACGCTAACATTTGGAATTAAATGTCTCATTTTAGTTTTATTTCTTTAAATATTCCCGAAATGTTTAGATCCGATAAAAATATATCAAGAAATTTGAAATACACCTGAATTTGAAAAATATCTGGTTCTGTATTAAATTTAATTAATGGTATGCTACAGACTACTACGATTTCATTTTTTTTAATATTTTTCTTTAATATCTAAATAATATTCTGAGATTTTCTATTTTTTAAAATTCTATTTGCTATTTTTTTAATTCTAAAATCTTAAGAGTACCCTGCTCAAAGAATAAACAATTTTTCATAATTGTATGTCAATATATTAATTTTCTACCCTTCATGTTCACAGCAATGAATGGAAACGTTTTTATAAAAAATACAGTTTATTTCGAAATTGTTTTCTTGGATTTAAGTAATCTGAAAATAATTAAATACTTGTGGAAAACTTAAGTATTCAAATAATTTTTATGCGTGTTTAATTTAAACTATATTTTTCTTATAAGTGCACTCGTTTCGCACACACACACAGGTATGACTTCACATAAAAAGATCTAAAAATGTTTTTTAAAAAAAAATATTGTGTGTATAAAAAGATATTTTTTCTTATACTCATTACAAATTTATATTTTATAAAATGCCACTGTCTTATCAATTTCAGGTTTGTTCTAACACATATACCGAATATGGTATATTTGTCGTTGACCCCTAACTAATTACATGTCAGCAATGTTTTGTTGATGCGCAAGAATTTAAGTTTGCGTCCATTTCTTAGGAAATATATCAGCCATCTTTCCGAGATATTTATGATAGGAAGCTGAATGTTGATGATAATATGCTTCGAAATTTAGAAAAATACAACTATATTCATTGTCCAGAAGATCACAAGACTCCGAAATAATTAACGGTTTATTTTTTTAACTTCGACCTCTGAAACAACATGTGTTATTTGTGTCTGACTTGGTCTTTCCAAGCGTAGATCAGGGGAGGAGAATGATTCTAGAGATGCACACTACTGTCTAAAATTCTATAACGTGCAAACAGAGAGTCTCTGTTCGTTGGAGACATTTAACAAGTATCACCCTACCTATACGACGATTATTTAGTATCATCAAGTCTCGAACTCAGGACATGACAGAATCTACACCGGTTAATGATAGCAAGGGATAAGTGTTTCCAAAATCCCTTATCAACTTTTATTTTTGAAAATGAAAAGTAATATGTTATTTCAATTGCAACGTAATTTATTTGTTACTCTATCCCAGTGCTTCTCAAATTTTCAACATTTGCGACCCAGTTTTTAATCACACTTTTCATCGCGCCCCCTCCAAACAATAACAATGTGTAGAATTCAACAATGATATACTTCCATGCTAAAGCTACAATACCACTTTAATTATAAAACGCATAAATTATGAAGATAATTTTTATATCACTTTGTAACATCATTTTGTTCATCATTTTTCTTTGACAAGCCCATGGGAGTTACTAGTAATTATCAAATATGTTCTTAAGTTAGTTTTGATAAATTTATTACCAAATGCGATTTTCATTCTTGATACACTTGTAAGTATATCATTGTAAATGTATATGCTATTTTTTATTGTCAGAATGTTTATTTTTTGCCTTATTTGAGCAAATTAATAGTTTTTAAAAATAATTTTTTATTTTCGATATGCTCATCCCCTACTTAAACCCCATTTAAATGGACAAATTACCCGGCAAGATGATAAATAAATTATAAGTTTAAAATTTTACTGTCATAAGTTTTAAATCTACATCTTTTTGTATAACGCAAAATAAATCAATAAATCAATTTCTTTTTTTTTCAATATCTAATATATTCAAAATATGTTTGCATTAAAAAAACCTTCTATAAAAACTTTCCAATGTATTAAATCTTAAATTTACGCACAAACAACTGATTGTAAATTTTTTTTTTTGTCATCCGTTGCTAAAACACAAACAAACAAGAAATATGTGAAGCAAAAGAAGCTTCAGAATAAGGCAATAGCGAAGACACTGGAAGATAAACGCACTCAAGATTCTGGATGTTTCCATGGTTATATTATATAGTCACGTGAATCTATCAACCAATCACCAGAATCTCAGGTAAACAAGCTGAAACTTTATATACTTTACATGTAATTAATCATGTATATTTTACATATAATTAATCAAGTGTGTTTATGCATATTTAATCATGAATATTTACATGTAATTAACCATTCTCATTTCTACCAAGATAAAATGATTTGCTTAATATGGTTGAAGGCTCCATATACAAGCTAAAAAAATTAACATTTAATTTTCGCTGTTTTTATTATTTAAACATTTTAAAGTTCTACGTTAGCATATTGAATGAATCTTTTGGAGAGGAAAGATCATAACATTACTACTAATTATGTATAAAACACAAGCATTTAACTTGTACATCTGAAAAAGTAATTAATATTTAAGTAGAGATTAACAGACTTCGAAATATTTGTGACCACAATCATTTTACTATAAATTACTATTTACTCTTTTCTTATAAAATATTTACGAAAGCACATTAGTTAAATAAAATTTCGTAGAAATGAAAGTGCGTGTTTCTCAAAGGCTTTTATGTATTTCGAAATTGAACGACAGATCATATGTTATACAGTTAGGTTTGTTAAATATATAAGCTTGTCACCACTTTTTACCAAAAGAATATACGAAGCATCAGCATATATTTGCGGTTGAGGTTTCGTACGCGTATCATTTCAACTCTGGTGAACCAAGGACAATTCTTCATTCCCCCCTCTTTTTGAGTTTGCTTTAAACGGTAAATCAAACGAAAATGTGTGATTGTCCATTTACTTAACAATTTGCTTTTATGAAAAAAAGAAGTTTGTAGTGTTGATATACAGAGATTAAAATAAACGCGATTTAAAAAGTAGTTTTTAGAATCAGAAGTTCTACCTGTCAAAGTATTCAGTTTCAAGCGTTTGCTTTAATATCAAATGACAGTGATTTTTTTCTCTCAACAAAATGATTAATATCCTGGATCGAACATCTTTTACTTCATAATAGATGAATTATAATGAAGTCCTATAGTGGCCTATCTGACAAAAAAAGAAAACATGTAATTTTGGGGAATATTTCGCTTGTTGTTTTTATATTTTACATTATAGACATCGTTTATAAGCAATATGCATGTATTTATCTGTTTATAAGCAAGCTATGATATTAAATTAATATAATTTCGGACATTATTTTATCATTAATAAACTAATGTTTAATGGAAAAAAAGCTCCCTGTAGCAAGTTTGTCATAAAGAAAATTTGTTTTTCTTAAAATTATTTAATTTTATTCTTTAAAGATCAACTTTGTACCTGTTTTTTCTGGCTTTTACTAAGAAAAATTTAAATTCACATTGCATTTCAGAGAAATTTTATGCTTTTCGTTTTCTGATTTAATTAAAATGTATGTAAGAAAAAATGCCAATAAGGTTTTGATTCAATTTGACTGAATTCATCTACAGTGAATACAAATTATAATTATTTCTTAAAGTGAGCCTTTTAAAATGAATTTATAGATTTAGAGCAGCGTTCTTCACACTGTGGCAACACTACACGAGTAGCGCAAGCATTTTGATAAGTTAAAAATAGAAGATTATTTTAAAAAAATTATCAATTTACCTAAAAGTTGCAAAACAAAATACATTCTGACACATTTATATTGATATAATATACTCATAAATGCATCAGTACTGCACTAAATAAATTGAAAACTTATTTATCAATACTAAGTTAAGAGCAGGTTTAAAACTTACTAGTGACTTTCATGGGCTTATCATATACAAAATTATATACAAAATTTAATACTTTTTTGTTAATGTGTGCTGTTTATAATTAGAGTAGCATTATTAAACCAAGTTCATTATTGTTACATTCTATAGAACAATATTTTTACATTCTATAGTAAATTAATGCTACATTATATAGTACAGTATTCTTATATTATATAGTACATTAATATAGCATTCAATTATTGCTACACTATTGTTACATACATAATATTGCTGAACATTATTGTGACATTCAATTATTGTTACATACATAATATTGCTGTACATTATTGTGACATTCAATTATTGTTACATTATTGTGACACTCAATTATTGTTACATTATTGTGACAGTCAATTATTGTTACATTATTGTGACAGTCAATTATGGTTACATTATTGTTACATTCTGTATAATGTTACATTCTATATTTTGTTACATACATAATATTGCTGTACATTATCGTTACATTTTATATATTGATAAATCCAAAATATTATTGTTACATTATTGTGATATTCATAATATTTTTGTACCTTATTGTTATATTCATAATATTGTTGTATATTGTTACGAATTTTGTGTAAATAGTGTAAAGAATTTGTATTTGGGTGTTTAATGCATTTATATTTTACTCTATGTTATACTTATTTCATGTTAAATTTGTACTATTCACAAGCAATGCCACCCTTTTCGTTATAATGGCGATTCAATGAGAACTTGGCGAAATCTTGGTGGTGGAGCCTAGTTGGCATCATTTTTGGCGACCAAGTTGGTGACTTTGGCGAGTTCGGAACCCTCTGGATTTGTCTAGAAAGTAGTGGATCTCTCCATTATTGTCACGCTCGATGACATGAGCGGTTATATTTCAGAAAGCTTCTGCCACGCATATAAATAGAAGTGCCAGCCGCAACCAGTCAGTCTTGATTAAACCAGCATGTAGTGAGGATTGTTTTGACTAGCGATTAGCTCGGCTGTGCTTGTAAATAATCTTTACTTATGTATAATTTTAAACACTTATGATTGTGTTTGATTGATGTTGAAGGTGTGAAGACTATCGGATATTTACCCTGCGAATATTGCCGCTGAATCCTGTATTTAAATGATTGGGTTTTTGATAATAAATTCGCATCGCTTTTAAAAAACTGTTTATTTTCTTTGCAATTGTTTTGCATAAAATCATCGAAACCGGAACTACGTAACAATATCATTGCTTCATTCATAATATTGTTGTACCTGATTGTTACATTCACAATAATGTTGTACATTATTGCTAAATTCATAATATTGTCGCACCTTTTCTTTACATTATTGTTACATACATAATATTGCTGTACATTATTGAGACATACATAATATTGCTGTACATTATTGTGACATTCAATTATTGTTACATTATTATGACTTTCAATTATTGTTACATTATTGTGACTTTCAATTATTGTTACATTCCATATATTGCTACATACATAATATTGTTGTACACTCTTGTTACATTCTATATATTGATAAATTCAAAATACTATTGTTACATTACAGTTACATTCTGTATATTGTTACATACATTATATTGCTGTACATTATTGTTACACATTCTATATATTGGTAAATTCAAAAAAACATTATTGTTACATTCATAATATGTTTGTACCTTATTGTTACATTCATAATAGTGTTGTATATTATTGCTACATTCATAATATTGTTGTAACTTATTGTTACATTATTGCTACAATCATAATAATGTTGTACAATATTATTACATTATTGTTACATTCTATATATTGTTATTGTACGGAAGGGAGGCATGGTGAAATTATGATTGAAAATTGGGTCACAAGCATTGAAAAATTGAGAAGCACTGATTTAGAGGTATGAGTGTGTGAGTGAGTATTAACGCCGCACTGTTCAGCTACATGAGGGCTTTAGGCGACGGACCACGTAATTTTGAACTATGGTCAAGTGACGTGGAAGACACCTGAGATGGTACCCCTTCTCCTAACTACCACACGCCGCACTGTTCAGCTACATGAGGGCTTTAGGCGACGGACCACGTAATTTTGAACTATGGTCAAGTGACGTGGAAGACACCTGAGATGGTACCCCTTCTCCTAACTACCACACCACACCAACGGGAGAACGTTTCAACTCTCGACAGGTTTATCGTGCACCGCTTACCTATACGGTCTTTAGTGGTTCTGGGATCGAACTCATGACATGTGCCTGTCATGATCCTATACCATGACCACCAGGCTACCGCAGCCCGATTTAGAGATATGAGTTGCACAGTGAAACTGTATAAATAACAAAACATATTTTCCATTAAACTGAAACAACATTAAACTTCTCTTTTTCTTTTGATTTACAACTATTCCATCCACTTTCATATGAAATTATGTCAAACCAAAACTGCCCTGGATCATAAAATACTCCTTTATAAACAGAATAATTTGTGAGAAATTTAAATGGATGTCACAAATTAATTCAATCTCTTATTTAATATATCGTTATTTCCATACTGTTATTTGAAATTTAAATTAATTTTTATTATGAGAGTATAAGACTTTTAAAATATTCAAACTAAAAATAATATTTTTGATATAACATTAAATTGAATCTCATATACAAGTTTTTATAAAATGCTTACTTGATTATATATTTAAATAAAAATAATAATAGATAATAATAGTAGTCATGAAAAAAAGGATATTACTCGTAACGTCTCTAATTCTCATAGCATTTGAGAAAAAATATTATGCTTTTAATATTTCAAACATAAAGTGTGTTAAAATTCAAAGTTACATTTCAATTAACAAAAATAATTAATTGACTTAATTACGTAGTTTTAAAAATAAATTTCTTGTTACGAATGTGATTTTTGTGTAATATTCTCTGAGTGAAAATTATTCTAAATTTATGTTCTTCTAAGACACGTATGCAGATTTATTTTTTTAAAAAAATGGGTAACAAAAGTGCTATGTATTAAATAATACTTAATTGTAGAAGATTTTCTTCCCGACAAATTGACATTTTTTGGGGGGTCAAACGATAAATACTAATTTGCAGCTCTGCTAATAATAAAGGAGAAAAATATATTATTCAAAACAATGATGTAACAGAGTTAAAAAAATTGCAAACATATTTATTCTAGATTTTTTTGCAGAATTTATTTTTAATTACCTATATCTAAACTTCCATGTGATTGTCTTCAAATATCCATTAATGTAAAAGCCATACTTTTAAATCATACAGATGGCTTATTTTAAGTGTTGTCCCTATAATAATGAATATACTTTTAAAAATGTGTTTAAAGACGAAATAAAAAATGTTTTATTTTTAAAAATCATTTTATTTTAAAATGTGGCTGCAATTTTAGTATGAAAAAGAGGAAACATAAGGAAAGGATTAAAATAAAATTTTTGAAAAATGCGTTGTTAAAAGATTACAATTTTAAAAAAATTGAATGATTAAAAACGTTGAGAGATAAGAAATGTTGAAATTTGAAGCATAAAACCAACACACGTGACATTGCTTTGATTCTTTACCTCCCCTTATTAAATTATGTATCGTCACAGTAAAATTTTTAAAAAATTATAAAAATAATTCAATATACTTCTGAAAACAAATCGAGATATGCATGATTTTTTTACGCTTTAAATGCAAATGTAAAGTTGCTTTGAAAATATTTTACTAAATCAATTCTAAAATACATCGAATAAACAAAGGTTTATTTATTTTATTTTTTTTAAATTTTCTGTTTATTCTTCGAATATTAAATATTCAATCCCTTCAGATTTTTATATTTTTTGCTATACCAAACTGCGAGTTGTATTTTTTATTAACGTTTTAATTTTATGATTTTACTCTGAATAATTTATTTTTAGGGAAATAAGCGTTACTGTGTTTTGAAATAGCCGATAGCTTTTGAAAAATAAATATTATGCAAATGAATAAACAGTCTGTTTCAAATAAAATATGAATGATATAAATAAAAGAACGATTTATATATTATATAAACAGCATCACAGAAGAAACACATAATCTTCCTCTAACTTCTTTAAATAAACATTATAAAAATGAACCGAATAAAATTTTACAAGAAAAAAATAAGTATATCTATTTTATCTGTCTTGGTGCAATGTTCTTTGTAGAATTTTATCATTTTTATTGGTCATTTTGTGACGTGTTCTATCCGTGGTTCTTCAACTGATTATCTTGCAAAAATAATTCTTTAACTGTGGTTTGAATTTAAACCGGCTTTCTGTAGAGATGACTTGATTTTATGCAAGTGTAAATGCTATTTAAACCTTGACAAATTGTGTGCTAAAGGTAATAGTGAAAAATTAATTGTAGACAGTTAATCGAGGATTGTTAAAAGGGAATCAGAAGTAGCTAGTCATTAATCGTTGATAGTAAGTCGTTCGTTTCCATATTATCATTCGAGCTATAACTGCTTTTCGTAGAAGTAGAAATATTAGAGAACATGATTTGAAAAGGACTGTACCAGTTTAGTAAAGAGCTGACAAGTGATTTAAATGTTGATGAAGTTATAAATTTACAGTGAAAAATCTTATAAGTAGATTAAGAAATTAAGTATATTTCCTTGCAAGGTTATTAAATTGGAATTAATTATAAATTGATATGTCTGAAATAAAAGTAATTATTTTTATCACAACGTCTGCTTCTTAAATAACCCCAACCACACCGGAAACTACCGGGTTTTGACAAGAATAAAATTCTAACAGAATGTAAATATCAAATAAATATTTTATTTTCCAAATTTATAAATATTCTAAACTTTTATCATATTTAGTTACACCCATCTATATTGAATTAATCTAAGCAACCGGCTGGCTAAACATCAAAAATTCTAAAAAAAACATGCAAGTTCAATCAGATATTAATTCCTCCAAAATAATCTTTTAGCATAATTTTATAAATATATAGATATCTATGCAAATCAAATGTGCTATAATAAACTCACTTTTGTTGTATATCGCAATATCTTTCAAAACGAAAAAATATTTCAATCTCCTCAGTTTCGCGTTAAAAGATTTTCACTGTACTTAACTGAACAGCTTTTTTGAAGAGAATAGCTTACGAGTATTATTGTTCCTAATTATGTATGTATTTTCCTGAATTAAAACACATTATTTTTTAAATTAGCTATGTAAAACTTCCGCAGAGATATATATTCCGATTGAAAAAAAAGATTAAAAAATACCTAAATACTTGGAAAGGTACTATGAATCTTTACAAAAGTGTTTAATTGATCTACGAAACTTTAATAAATGTAAATATAATATTTTTGAAGAAATTTCCTAAAAAGACATTAAATGTTTCATTTTTTTTATTGGCTTATATAATTACATAATTCTTCATTTTTTATTGGCTACTTCATAATTGGTAATCAGCATAATGATTTCTTGTATATCTATTGATTTAAAAAAATCAGATAAAGATTTTTTAAGATTAAATACTTTGTGTTATGAATGGCATGAGAAAGGTGAAAAAATTTAATAATTTTTATGACATTCAAAATTTAAAGTATTTTTATAATTTTCAGTATCTTATCTCAACTACATTGATATACCTCTCTAATTCTTTAAGATTTACTCTTTTGATAAGAACACTAAAACATGTTATAATATTTTTTTAACAGATTTATTTGTTAGACTAATAGTTTTATATCACAGATGATAAATATTGGGGCAGAATTTGAAAGAAAAGGTAAATCTTTCTTCCTAATAACAAAAATAAGTAAAGTAATACAAGAATTTAAAAAAAAAATGTAACGAAGTTGATAAAATCTGTAAAATATCGTAATAGTTGTCGGTATATTTTTTGTAATATATTTTGAATGTTGTTTATTGAGAAAATTTTGAAAATAATAATGCAATACAAGATACTTTTAAAGCTAGCATTAAATGTGTATAATCGACAGTTTAAAAGAAGCAATGTAAAAACAACCAGTTTAGAAGATACTAATTAAAGAAAGTTATTCGTATCATTTATTCACAGTTGAACACCCTATATATATATATATATATATATATATATATATATATATATATATATATATATATATATATATATATATATATATATATATATATATTTCTTTTTATTTTTTAAATTAAATTAAGATCTGATTGCGAAGCAACACGGACGCTTTTGGTGACAGGTATATTAATTTCGAATCTTGGTTCATTGATGTTGACGACACCTAAGCTGGCAACTACTTCTCAGAACTTTCAGACTTTGAACCACGACACTTGGACAGTACTACTGGTCGAGTCCATGACTCTAGGACACGATTTAGTAAACAGAATCTCTCAGCAACAGTGACATTTAGTTCATTTTGGAATATATATCTGAAAGGTAAGAACGTGTGATACTTTTGTACAAATACCACATATTTGTGTTGTGTTGTTCTTGCTCATGCCACCTCTCTGACGTAGTCAGATCGAGGCCCACGAAATTCATCGTGGCAAGAGGTTAGAAGTACGCCTGTCGTTCGCCTGGAGCACCATACAGGTGACAGTGCGATTTAACTCAGCGAAATTCCCCAAAGGGATGATAGATGGCGACACCATCATCTCCACCTCCCCAATTTAGGTATGTAACTGAATGAGAGGGAAATATTCTTCAGTCCCCTGCACTCGTGATTCAGCTCACAAGACTTTCGGACCCACGGATTTAACGAGCACGTGCTCCGTGTGTACTCGGAGGCATCAGACATCGAACCCAGGCTTTTCGGTCTGAAGTCCGATGCTCTGAACACTAGACTACCTACGGCCTAGTCTAGGCCCCATATTTTTACATTCATTTGCTGAAATCGTCTGTTTTATCAATTATGTTTCTTCCAAGTGAAGTAGAATATTATTGACTATTTTTTTTGTTCCATTACTGATAACAGAGTTACTTTTCTAAGTCGTACTATGGCAATTTTTCAGGAAAACCTACAATTAAACTTTAATTATCATCATATTTTCAGTAAATTATTTTTTAATAAATAACTAATTATCAAAAGAAGTTTGATATATTTGAAAAAAAAATTGAAACTGATTTATGTATAGTTTAACACCACAGCAAAAGCAAAAGCTCGGGCAGGTGTTGGCAAACCGTAGAGGACTCTAATTATATTCAGGTTGCTACTTATACATATTACAAAGGAACAAATTGTGTCTGCTATTTTTTTCTTTTTCTCATTTTTTTTTCTTTTATAATTATCATTTGAGAAATTTATCCATTTTTGTGCATACAACGAAACATATATTTATGTCTGTACCAAATTATTTTTCTTTAATAAATTTTAATGAGAGTCAGTGAAACTATAAATTAGATTTAGTTATAAGGTAGTAGAAGAGCAAATCTTCCAAAAATTCCCAACATAAAGAGGACATCTCAAAATAATTTCTAGCAAATGTGTACTTATAAGGATTCATCATTTTGAAACCACCCATGGCAAGAAGTGCATTTACACATCCAGAAAAAGTAACAAGAAAACTTTCGATATTTCATAGAACGTAGAAACGTTTTCATGTGCAAGAACAATCTAAAACATTTTACCCATTAATGTAAATATGAAATTCCAGAATAAAATACTTTATTATTGATACGGAAATTTTTTCATGAAGCTTGAATATTTAATTCTCAAAATTACATTCTATTGAGAATGACAGATCTTCAGAATTCAGATCTGAATCAGATAGGTAAAACTATTTTCGTTTTTTTTTTTTTTATGTTTTACTCTTGAAGGAGTGAAAAAGATTAGAGCATAGCAGTCTTGTTTGCGGCAGATACCGAAACACCCTTTCCCCCTCCCTACACTCGCGTAGGCATATAATGGCTCTTTGATACCTTATTTATCATGGTTTCCTAACAATTTCGTTCTTCTCTCAAATTTTAATGACTCCTGAGCCTAAGGTGTCTTTGATTCATCTTTAAATATTAAAAAAGGTTCTCAATATCCAAACTTCTGCAACATGAATCCACTTTAGTAAGCGTCATTTTTTGAGAAATAGCAGCAAAATCACTCGCTTTCTTTTAAGAACTCTACTAGCCAGGTTACGACTGCTCTGAACTGCTTTTGAATCCGCCAGAAATTTTATATTTGGCTTTGAAATTATTTAAAATTTATCGAGAGAGAGAATCTCTTATATTGATTGCGAACTGTCATTCACTTAGCTTATGTTAAAAGCGGCTTTCACTAACTAATTGTTCGAAAAAGTTCTGGAATGCAAAAATCATGGTATGTAGACATAAAACCGCTTAATCCGGGAGCGAGCGCGTGGGGCACTGAGTTAACTTAAGGACACGGAATTGTTAATTCGTGGAAAACTGTTAATTTGTTATTGATGACCTCTCTCTTGAAAGTATTCTGTGTGTCAGTTTTCGGGGGAACTAAAATGCATTTCTTAAATTTATTTCTCTCTTTTATGAATGGCAAAAGTTTTTTTTACAATCTTGAGGTACTTGTTTTGACTCGAGTTCCTCTCGCTAGAACTTTTGTCCTAAACTAATTTCTTTAAATATACCACATTTTTCCCCTGTGAACAAATTATTTGCTTTAATTGTTGTGTTGTACGACTTATTATGGTTTACAAATGCAAATGAGCAGAATATAAAAAAATAAATGGTCATCTGTGATCTCTGTTGAAACTGATCAAGCATGGGAAGAACCTGCTGAAATAATGCATATTTATCATGATAGTGAAAATAAATTTAAAAGAATTGAGGAACATGAAACGTTTGAGTTGAAAGAAAAACTTTCGAATACACTACCTAAAGAACACAATAAAGTAAAATATGAAGCCGTTAATGTACCACAAGACTCTCTTCGGCTTTTCAAAAAAACACAATGAAAAAAGTTCAACATTCTATTTGTCAATAATCAAAAGACAATAAAACTATAATAATTTGAAACAAAATATGATAGTTTGGCCTGAGAATAATACTACTCTAATATTACAGAAAATTGTCTATGATTTGTGACCTTTATTAAAGTCATGCGCATTTGAAACTTTTTTGTTTAGTTTGATTGATATTTATTCTTAAAATATCAATCAATTGTATCAATTATCGTGTACATAAAAATAATTGTAAAAAAAGGATTGGGGTGACACAGTCATCCCGAGGGATCATTAACGTTAATACCGAGTGCGCGCCCACTCCCGGTTTAATAACATGAAATGAATTACTAAAAATAATAAATTTAAAAATTGTTTATTCCGAAAAAAATTAACAAATATTAAATCATATACTGCATTTGCTTTATAAAGCTTTTGCGAAATTTTAGACTAAGGTTGTGTAAAATAAATGGAGCAAAAGCAGAAACATTAGATTCATTTAATGCCATAAAGCTACAAATAACCCAGAAGTATCCGAAATAAAATTTCCGGCAATTGAGTTTCATTGTAGCAGAATTGAAACAAAAGGCATGACAAAAGTAATAAACTCTAACCATCAAAACAAGAATCCTGCTCAGAGGTGTTGGGTTTGCATTCCGTGTGAAACAAGAAGCAGAACTGTCTTTAGTGATAATGTTCAATTTGATCAAAGAATGCAGAGTAAAGTTACAGTTAAATATTAACATTACTGGGGAATGGTATTTCTATTTTTATTAAAGGAAAATAACTGTCTTGCTTGCTTTTAAATTAAGATTTGCAGATAAATTTTACACACTCTTTAAATAAATATATTGATGAGGAAAGTATAGTTAATGATGGAAGTATAATAGTATAAATTTCCAATTAAAAAAACTGATTACTCATTTTAAAAAAATGGCTGGTAATATATGTGTACTTTAGTATTTGTGTGTGTGTGTGTGTGTTCATGTTTCTATATAACTAAAAGAATACTTGAATTTTTTTTTAAAAAAATTAACAAGATTCCCAGTCGACTTTTTCAAAAAAATATAATATAATAATAAATGAAGGAATAATAACTTAAGACCCTATTTTTAAATAGCTTTTTTTATTTTCTCGTCATTTTCATGCTTCGATGAAAATTAGCATTGTTTGTTGCCAACCTTTAAAATAAAAAGAATTTTCTTGGTGAAAAAAAAATAAATATGATTACGACGTTTTCTTAAAAAAACTAAAAAAATATTAATCATCATTATTTTGAAGTTTTTACCTTTGGGAAAACTCTTAAAACCCGAATTTTTTTATATGTTTTTCTTTTCCTATGCATATTTTTTTCTTCTTTTTTCTTTCTCTTTCCTTTTAGTCATGGACATTTCAATCTCTAATTTTCCACAACCTCGCTTTCCAATTCATGTCTTACAAGATTTTGATTCGTTTTCGGAAGTTTTCAAAAAATTTTTCGATAGAAGATATGTTTTCTCTTTAAGTATTAAAAATTGTGTCCCTTCTTTTTCCTGCTTTCTTCGTGATTTTATTTTCGGAAACGAGAGTTTTTTTAATTCGATAGTTTGGTTCATGCAATCGAAATGTGGTGTTAAGGCAAGCTTTAAAAATATTTTACGACATTGAGATTATATTTCAGTATTATATCTGCTATGTATCTTGTTAGTTGTAACCATAATTTAAATATAAGATACATTCTTCAATTATACTGAAAAAATTATGGAAGATTCTTTTAGTTATAGAACTAATCACTTAACGGAACAATGTCACTAGGAAAAATTGTATTATTCTAATATTAAATTATATATATGTAATGGAAAACTCAGAAGAAATGTTAAGTAATTGAAATATTCGTGTGTGTTATAACACAATTTCATTTTCAACAATGTATAGTAAACAGACGACATTTTTTAAACGTACACAAAATGGGAAAAAATAGCATACACTCAACATGAAAGAGTATGATGTATTCCAATTTTAAATATTCAAAATAAATTTAGTTATATATTCAATTTTAATTTCCATTTTACCATAAGTAAACGAGTTAACTATTATAAAAGTATAACATTTAAATAATATATATACATACATACATATATATATATATATACATACATATATATATATATATATATATATATATATATATATATATATTTGTATAATTTATGAAATGAATCGAAATTGCATATACGTAACGTAACAGAAAATGAAATGAAGTTAGATTCTTACTAATGTTACAAAAGTTAAATTTTTTGTGTATGTTTGGTACTCTTTCACGCAAAAATAACTGAATGGATTTTAATGAAACTTTACAATAATATAGCTTATATATCAGAATAACACATAGACTATAATTTATAAAGATATTTTGTGAAGTGTCCAAAATATAACGATAATTTTCAAATAAGTAGAAAGACTTCTGCCATCTGCAAAAAAGCCCGTGACATCATAGATTTATCTTTTGGAGTGAAGCAAAACTTTGCATTTTGTTTTGTCTACGCAAGGCACAAGGAAATGCGAAACTGAACAGGCGGAGTGTGAGGCTGATTACAATTTTAACATAAAATAAATACAACAAAAAATAATATTAACATATTACACTTCCAGATATAAATCATTTTTACCATTTTAAGTGTTCATTACACAAAATTTGTGACAATGTTTTACTTTTGCTGAGCAGAGATCAGCTTAGGACGGTGTTTTCGAAAAACGACCAACAAGAGAGTTACGGGGAGTTATAGATAAAAAAATCCTTTTTTTCAACTGTTAGGTCTACAGACTTAAAAATTTAACAAACAGGTTTTCTTTATTATTATTCAGCTGAGATATGCAAAAAAATTTTTTTAATTTGCAATTCACGTGAAATTAACTCATTAAAATCTTATTTACCCATTGATCTGTATTGTTTATCTTTTCAATTCACCCCTGCGAAGAACGGGTATAACAGCTAGTTTATTTATAGAAAAAAAAACAGGAAATACAACACTTTAAAGCGTTTTGCAAGCTTAAGCATTCAGTAATTACAGCTATGGTGAGTATTGTAAGCATGGAATGCATGAACATGTCTCATGAGCATTTTGTTTAAACTAATATGAAAACTGAAAATGTGTTCTTATATATACACAGCTGGCCATGAAGGAAAGCAAATACAAAAAAGATATTTGTTATACGTAAACGGTATGGCAGGATCACAGAATAATTAAATTTGCAAGCAGTTTCAGGTTTACCGGGCCACGAAATCTGTAAAAAAAATTGCTTCCCCCTGGCAGCTAAAGCGGTCCTCACCTGACTTACATTTTCAATTACTTACCGCAAAGCATTTTCAAGATCATATACGAAATTTTCTTCCAGCAACGAAATGTTACGGCTTTCATTTTTAATTTCTTATTCTGACTTATCGTGTCAAAATGTAGAGTTGCTATTATTTGAGAGACGGGGAGAGAAATGGAAATAAAATGGTTTCTTTACTTGTATGTAGTGGCTCATCAAAGCAAAGAAAACGTTCAGTTTATTTTGCACAAAAAAAAAAATTGGTGTGTAATTAATCATACTTATTTAAACGTGAAAAATATTTGTATCCTTGTAAAATTTGTTTATATGTCGTAAGAAAATAATAATGGGAAAAAAACAATAGGCCGATATGATTGTTACTGAAGACCATCGTCCCTTGAATATAACTATTAATTTTGTTTCTGTTGCAAAACTTAAATTAAAAAGAGGACTTGGTACCCCAAAAAACAACTGTCCTATCGTTTTTTTTATTTTCATTTAATCTTATTCTTTGCATTATTATCTTTCGATTGATGTATCACTTGTGCATGTCGGAAAGTTAGAAGTTGAATAAAACTTCATTTGAAAACAAATTAGGCGATTCAGCCACACACCCTTTTTAGAAAAAAAAGCTAAAAAAAGCGTTTTGATAAAATAAATCCTAATTTATAAAGAGAAATAATAACATTAAAAAAAGAATGTGCAATATATAAAGCAGAATATTTCCGAGGCAATACATACAATCATTTTTTTTGTGTGTGTGTGAAATGTGTGCATGTAAAATTTTTAAATTAAGGCATTTTATATTAATAATTTTATAATTTCAGTTCTTATTCCTGATATATTTTTCACACAAATGTTATACTTTAATATTATAAGAAGAAAAACAGCTAAAATTTCGGTCGTGACAGAAAAAAAAAATATTTTGAACCTTTTTCTTGGATTTTCTTGTGAAATTAGTACTCTCTAAAAGTTGATCATTTATAAAAATGTGTGGGTTCAAAAAATATGAAAATGCAATTATTTTAAAGAAAAATGTATAGCTAATATCTTAAAGTGGTATTTTAAGTTTAATTAAGTTTATAATATTTATTTTTTTAGAATCATAAACTTTAAAGTGGTTTTTCTAAGTTTGTGCTTTTCGAAACCTTAGTGAATTAAAAATGCTACTCCTTCGACAATTATTTACCAATCACTTTTTTTTCCCTGCGTGTTAAAAATAAAGCATGTAATAAAATTAGGGAACCGTTTTGCTATAAACTGAATACTTTTTTTTTTAAAAAAAATATTAGACATGTTGGCTTTTTCATGGATTTTTAGCCTGTACATCAGCATTTTATTTTTTTTCTCAAAAATGAATAAAGTTATTCTAAAACCGATCCCTAAAGTGGCTTAGAACTTACATAAGAATATTATAAAAAAATTTCAGGTCAAAAAATTAATTTTTACAAAAGGAGTAGGATTTTAAAATTTTCCTAATTTTCTTCTAAGAAATTAAAATTTTTAAAATTGTGTGAATAATGTATGATAATTTCCATCTGGTATCATTTTCTTGAATAGAAACATTGTATAAAATGCTAAAATATAATTTTTAAATACGAAAATAAAGAAATTTGCTCAAAGGGTACCAAATCCCTTTAAAGGGAGCTACGTACAAGACGATCGTAACAAAATCTATACTTCCCTCAATTATATATTTTAAATAAAATTATTTCGGAATCTCATGAGAATCTTGTGTGAAGGGTTAGAAAATAATTATTCAATCCACGTAGACTTTTGATTCCTTAATTACTAGAATGGTTAAAAATAAATTGCGATTACTTTAGATAGTTATTTTATATGTTTAAAAGGGTAGCGATAAAAAATAATGCAATATTTAGTTTTGTAATACTAAAAGAACGTACTTTATAAATAAAAATCGCCATAAAATTTAACGACAAATAGCATTGATCTAGATAAATTCCTAAGAAGTTAAAATTCCTAGGAAGAAACAAAATAATTTGGTTAATTTAAAATCATGAATTTAACAATATTGTCAAGAAAAGAAGTACTTCGTAGACTGGGAAATCAGTTTTATATCGATTTATATCAAAACAAGTGTCGAGAATATTGCATACAAACATAATGAAAGTATTAATACAAAATTTCAAAAAAAGTGGTATATAAATAAAGCACTCCAGATAGCGCGTTTTCATATGTTTAAAAGTGTAGTGCTGTTGCAAAATTTAATTTTCAAGTATCAAATAAGAAGTTTTATAAAATACACCATTGTAAAATAGCAGATAAAAAATAAACTTTGATAACATTAAATCTAAGAAAATTACTGGTGCTTTTGAGAAATAAAAAATAGAAGGAAATTAAATAATTAGGTAATTGAAACTAATGTTTTGAACAATATTTTCAGGAGAAAAGTACTTCACTGACGGGAAAATAAAAGTTACTTGAATTTAAGGATAATTGCACGGATGTATAATTTTTTTAAAATTAATAATCAAATTCATGTGAACACAAAAACATACATGGAAGGTTATTTGCTTAATAATTTCAACAATACAAAAGTTGTTTAACTTTCACACCGGTGGTTTTATGAAATTTATATCATTCATTCATGTACGAAATATTTAGTTAGTCTTATTTTTTAGATTTTTACAGAAATTTGTGTTTTTTCATATGTTATTCTAAATACACATTTAAATTCATTGTCTGCAATTTCATTGCTTTATTTTTTAAATTTCATTAAGGACTGAGAATATATTAAAGTAAAGCTATATTTCTTCATTTATATTGCGTCTTTATTACGTCAAAATCATTCAATACAAAAAACAAGAATGTTCAAATATAAAATCATATTGATTATTTTTCAAAAATGTAATAATGCCCTTTTAATAATAGAACTTAGATACCTATTTTTAATGTATTTTTAAAAGAAAATTAATAATGAATTGTGTAATGCAAATGAAAAATTGAATTTAAGACTATTTTTTTTTGTATTACATAACTTCTGATTAGAACTTTTCAAAACACAAAATATTGTTTTACAAGAGTAGTTCCTATTCATGTTCTTATAGCCTGTCCAACAAAAAGATCCGTTCCTTTTAATATTTGTAATTTCTGAAGCGATTTTCCAACATTGCTATTGACATTTATGATCCTAATATTCATTAAAAATATGAAGCTTTTATTTTAAATATGTTGACATATATAGTTAATATATGCACAGTTACTGTAAAATTAAACATTATTCGTGAATGGTTTAATGTAAAAAATCTTATTAATTAAGAACATTTTTAAAAATTTTTGAGAAAATGAAAAAAAATTATATATTTCTTCTTTGTTTATTCTTTCCCATCTCATTATAGTTGATTTTCATACGAAATCGTATATTACTGTTCTTGATTGATGATATTTATATTATATAATAAAAATAATTAAAAATTAATTTTGGAAAAAAATGTTTTATATCTCCTTTAAAACTAACCAGTTCTTTAAAAACGTTTCTTAAGAATCAGTAAATTTACAGGAAATAACAAGACCTAAAGACTTGAAATCTGCCAAGCATATTCCTTTCATGGAGTAGATATCCTCTTCAAAGGGGTTTTGCCAAAGTCGATTACCGAGTGGTGTTGCGAGGGATTAAAGGACATAGCAGATGAATTGTTTCATAATAATAAATTCCAGTTTTTAATCTATCAGACTTACAGACTTAAACTTGCCAAGCCCGTTCCTTTCATAAAGTAGATATACGTTACAGAGGAGTTTTGCAAAAATCGCGACTCCCAAGAGGGGTTGAGTTCAGAAATCGACTCTTGAAAAATTCGACACATTGATTAAAAAAAAATTCTATTTTGAAATATATTTGATGTTGACTTATACTTGAAATATGGAACTAATATTTTTTTTAATTGAGATGTGATAAAAAGTAGTTTTGCGTAAATGCACAATGGGGGAGTGAACTACGAAAGCGTGAAAAGGTAATTCTACTATTTTAGATAATCAAGTTTTGTCCTTTTTAACCGGTAGCACGGAGCACTGAGTCCCCCAGGCTTATGAAATCTTTACTTACTGGTTTACTGTTTATCTATCACCAATGATCTTGACAGTACCCTCCTATATACCAATCTTTATAGGAACTAAAATGAATTTGTCACATGTCTCTCTACTCCTTTTTGTGGGAGTGGCAAACGTTTATGTAAAATCTTAAGCCTACATGGTACCCTTTTTCAAAAAAATTTTTTGGAGACAGTTACAGTAAAAATAATTGATGTTTCATATTTAGATTATATTATTAAGCTGATTCTGTAAGCAAAAAGTCAGTTTGACCAGCCATTATTTTACAATTTTAAAAAATTAGGAATTTTTGAAGTTTGTTCAAACTCTTATAAAATACTCAATTTTTAAAAATATTTAGTAATTTTAAGTTATTTATATGATTTTTAGATTATTACAAACAATATTTAGTATGGATTTGAAAATCTATTCCCTTATTGATTTTTAATAATTATTTTTCTAGAAAAACCTGGAAGAAACACGAAAATTTTTAAAATATCAACTTTAGCATTTTTTAGAAAAATAACTAGAGTTCTCAGCCCTGAATCTATACTAACTTTTATAGAACATATATTTGGGAGTATATGCAAAAAAATTCAAGGCTCTATCTTGAACAGGAAAAAAGCCTTAGGGATTAGAAAATACTTATACCTTCAAAATTAAAAGTCTGAGATAAACGCATTTAAAGTTTTTAAAGTCATAAAGTAAAAACTTATAATGCCTGTAAAACTCTAATTTTTTAATATGTTACTTTCCAATGTATGTTCTACTTTAAAACATTATTTTTATTAAATGTGACTGAAAATTATATTTTTAATTCAAAATATATTTTTGCATAATATTGATAGCATTTGTTAAGACGTCAGTTTATTCGGCTTTATCTTAACCTAATATTTCACAAAAGTTTTGAAACACGAAACATTTATGAACAAAATAATAATGATACTAACTTAAGCTAAAAATAGTCAGGTTTCCTCTTAAAATTTAATTTTTTTTCCAGTTTTTAATTGGGGCAGTTTAGGAAGTTTTAACTCTTGTAGTACGACTTTAAAATACTAAAATATAGTACTACAATATGTTTAGTATAATGTAGTTTGGTACATCAAGGAAATATTCAGTTATATTTGCAGTATTTGAATTCAGAGTACTAGCATTCGGAAGTCTAATTGCAGAATCAGCTGAGGACTGATTTTTAGATACGTCATTTTCAGTAGTATTCCATCTCTTCGAAATATTGTTCCTCACAGAAACCCAGAACGCATTTGCCATGGCATTTTCTCTACAGGAAAAAATTAATGATAAAGCTTTTAAGTTATATAAACTATTTTTAAAGCAAAAATTGGCCATGAAATTAATCTTTATTAATTAATTATGAGAACTCAAAAACCTCAAAACATAATCAAGCAGAAATGTTTTTAGTAATGAAAATTGGTATTAATAACCATTTCAAACTAAAAGCTCAAAAGTATTTTTAATTAATTCAACTTAAGTGTTAAAAATGCTTTAAAAGGAAACCGAAACCAAAACCATAGCTCATAAAACTTAAATATCTTAAAAACTAATTTGCTAACAGATCTGAAATTTCGTGGCAAGTATCTCAATGATATGGGCCACCAAAACATGCAGAAAAAAAAATTTCGGTAAAAATGAAATTTTTATTGTACTGTGTAGTCTTAAGAGGAGTTGGAAACCTCTCTCTCTCTATACATACTGACAATGTTAAATTGGCTGTTTTCGATGTACCTTTTCTCAAAATCTGTTTTATGTACATGCTTGAAATTTGTCATACTATTAAAATACACCTCTTTCATTATACTAAAATGAGCTTTTACCTAATTTTGAATTTTTTAATAAATTAGGAAATATTTTATCAAACATTGCGAAATTTAACTTATTTTTTACTTAAAAAATTTGTAAAAATTAAATTTTTGTGATTTTTACAAAAAGCTCATTTTAGTGTATATTAGACATTATAAATAATTCATAAAAATTTACATACGTGTGAACAGTAATTTCTCAGAAAAGGTACATCACACATTAAAATTTACATTTTGAGATAAATTGATTTTAATGTATACAGTGAGACTTTTAATCGGCTAGGAAATAAAGAAATAAAAGGCTCAATTTAAAATAAAAGATGCATGTTTTGGTTTATATCAGTCGTTCGACTTTTAAGCGAAAACAAAGTAATTTGTTTTCAATTTTCGCCATTAAAATGGGCGTGGCCCAAATTCAACGATTATTTAAAAATACGTTTGAAAAGCTTCTAAATACCCTATAGGTTAAAGTAAGGTATTTTTAGAAGGGTTAAAATCTATACAATTCGAAAATGTAAAAATCTCAAATTGTCAAAAAAATAAGATTTTAGCTTTCCAACACTCCTTAAGGTACTTGTAGTGACCGAGTTCCCCCCACAACCACTTTTGCTCCACAATATTTTCTATGAACAGGCTACATTTTCCTCTTGTGAACTACGTAATGATTTTGAATGATGTATTGTATGACTTATTATGGTTTATAAGTGTAAATGAACAGAATTAAAAAAAAAAAAAGAAATGGGAATCTCTGAAAGGGCTATTGGATGGAGTAGAAAAAGAACAAGCAAAAGAAGAACCTGATGAAATAATGGAAATTAATCCTGGCATTGAAAGTAAGTTTGAGAAAAACGATGAACATGAAACGTTTGAGTAGTAAAGAACAATTTCAAAGGCAACCTAAAGAACATCTAATAAGGTATGAAGTTATAATTGCACCACAAGACACTAACATTAAAAAGTTCAATATGATACGTGTCGATCATTTAAGGACAATAAACTACAGATGCCTCGAAATATCATTCCTGTGTAATATTAGCGAAAGGTTTCTGTGATTTGTATCCTTTATTACATCCACGCACATTTGAAACATTTCAGTTCAGTTTGATTGAATTGTTTCTCAAATTATCAAAGGAAAATCGAAAAGTTCTTAAATGTTGGTAAATATAATTTATCTTAAATAAAATATAATTTTTATCGTGTACAGTAAAAATAATCATAAAAAAATTATTGGGGTTCGTCACACAATGGGACAATTAACTAACTTGACAACTCAACGACTGTTCCCGGGTTAAATCAAGAGGAAAGAGCTATAAGAATATATTTCAATTCAATCAAACGCTTAATGTTTAAACTTAGATAAGTAGCCGACAAGTCGAGACTAGTTTTTTTACGAGTGCGTGCACTTAGAATTATTTGAATTTCCTCTGAATTATTTTAAATTGGAATAATTCCACTGCAGTTCTCAAAAGAAGTCATGTCATCCAAAAATGACAAGGCTTAAAAAATTCTTGAATACGAACTCCTAAACACCATGTTTAAGAAAATTTTGAAACGAAGATACTCTTTTTAAACTTCTCTAATTTTTCTTTTAATTTCTTTTTAGCCAATATGTTCATTTACATGCTGTTGTTTGCTGATTTGTTAAAAGCTAGAAACTTATAAAAGAAACACAGGAGCAACTTTGACCATTTGCCGCAAAAAAAAATGTTAAAAAGATCCATTTAATAGTATAGAATAATGATTACAAAAAATAAAATCCTCTACTACATAAATTTCTCCATTTTTTTTAACAAGCCAAAATATTTCTCAGAAAATGTTGTATTTTTCTTCTTTTTTCAAAGAGAAAATATGTCAAAATCTCTTAAACGTTTAATTATTCCAGAATCATGTTTCGCATTTTTTGCTACTTTTGAAAAAAAATAATGGAAACTTATTGGATTGATAAGTAAGATAAGATAATTCAGTTATAACCTAAAGAAAAGGTGGCTTAAAAAACTTTAAAAAAAGTGTGTTTCATTTAAATACTCTATAGTTGATTTAAATAAATTTTGCATTTTTTTTATTTTATATATATATATATATATATATATATATATATATATATATATATATATATATAAACAAGTAAAATAAAAAAATAAGTCATTTCCTACTTAGATCAGCAAAGAAAAATTTTATTTTAGCTACTTTTATTAAATAGTTACAATTAATATAAATATGTATATACATATGACAGAATCACAACATTAAGTAGTAGTTAATTTTTATTAATTATCATTAAAATATCGTATTGCCATCCAAAACAATCGTGTACACAGAATTTCTGTTCAACAGAATGCTTTAAAACGCGAGAAAAAAAACCTTTTCAAATTTTGACACACAAGTCGCTAAAATGGTCGCTAACTCACCAAAAATGATGCCAACGTGGATGTATTTGTAATTTTTTAAATAATTAGTTCGAATCACTTAATTTTTATTAATTATAATTAAATTATTGTATTGTCATCCAAAGTAATTATGTGTATAGCACTTCAGCTCAGTTGAACACTTTAACATGTATTTTATTAACGATTGGAAATTCCACCAGGGTAAATAAATAAATAAATATATAGAGAGTGTGAGTTATCAATAGGATTTGAAAAATAGAGAACACTTTGTTGTATCCATAGATGAATTATTTATGAGAATTCGATAAAAAGAAACGCTAGTAAATTGAATTTTAAAATTGTAAAAAAAAGTGATGTATAACTATGATTCAGTTACACTTTCATCAAAACCCTTTTGTATGTAATATATAGTGTAAGAAATTAATTTTTCAATAAAAATAATGTAATTTTTCTATATTATATGTCTCAACTTATCGAAATTTCTACATTTTTTTTGTGCAAAAATTACTGAAAACTTAAATTGTTTGTTACAAAATTTGAAAACAAAATTTGTTTCTGGAAATGTTAATTATCTCTAGTTTTGCATTTATAAAAAACTCAGTATAGTTCTGAAATTTTAAATCAAGTGCATAGAGTACAAAGATGAATTTGAGGATTATTCTAAATTAAATACACAGGTTGTAAAATAGACATTTCGTTTTTCCTAATTGCTTATTGTTAACATTTTAATGCTCATGAATAACTCTATATGCTTAGAAGTGTTGGTTTTACTTTAAAATAATACATTAATACATAACTTAATACATTAGTACATTATTACTTTAATACATAACTTAATACATTAGTACCGAAACAGAGATTATTTTGTTATAAAATTTCAAAAAAGAGTTCCACTTAAATTAGACATAAAATTAGCATTTTAAACTCATCAAAGACATTTTAAGTGTATATTTAAAAAAATAAAAATATGTGTAAGGAATTCTGTAATATCATATAATGATGATGTTCAGGTGAAATAAAAATACTAAAACTTATAGACATAACATTTTGGTACTTTAAATGGTAAAATTAGTTGGTAATTCTGTTGATAACACATGTTAATGAATTAGGGAAATATTAATTAAAAAGACTTCCAAAAATAATCTAGAATTTTAAACTTACAATTTGAAAACTGAGAAATAATGCAAAATAATTAAAATAATTAGGGTATGGCTTTATATTGTATAAAAAATATTAATTTACAAATCACATACATGAAAATATCTTTATTTGCAACTCCTCAAAGTGCATTTTTGGGTGATTCCGGTATATTTTTCTCAAAACCTACTTTACCTACATCGTGCTGATATTTTTTCATATTATACGATCCACAAACTTTCAACAAACTGAAGGATTTTTTTTCCAAATAAACCTATTAACACAGTGTTTCCCAAACTGTGGGGCGCCCCCCCTGGGGGCGTGATACCCCTGCGAGGGGGGCGCGAGCATATTGAAAATATAAAAGGCATAAAAAATTATTTTTTGGAATGAAGTAAAAAAAAATACTTCCTGACAAAGTAAAAAATGCACATTTACACTGATATAATTTATATATATCATCTGGTTTTCCACTTTCAAACGCTCATTAGCTATCTTTGATCCTAAAACCAAATAAAAAAATATATTTTGTTTGCTTTCCTGTAATCCCACGATGAGAGATTTTTTTATTACGTTTCTTTTAACCCTTAGAGTACTACTTTTGATTATCATCTCTTTGACCTTCAAGCTTACTGGAATGTTTAACTCCGTCTCTTTTTCTTTTAGGAAAGCTGTAAATAATATTTTCTGTTGCTTTTTCCCCATGTAAATGAGTTTTATGATATATGGATAAGCATACTGAGCCCTTTGAAGGATTATTTTTTCCAAGATGTATTTTTATGAGTTGTATGAGATGTATTTTATGAGTTTTAAACTATTTTTTTAGAACTGACATCGATGTTTTTGTATCGAATTCTCACTTTTTACATGGGAGCAGTCGCATGTGGCGCTGAATCACTCCAAATTCTGGTAAAACTGTTTATTCGTTAACAATAACCTTGATAGTATTCTCCTATTAGACAGCCTTAATGGAAACTCAAATGAATTTGTCACATGTATGCCTCTTTTTTTGAGAGTGGCAAACGGTTTCTTACAATCAAGGTACTTGTTTTGATCGAGTTCCCCGCACGACCACTTTTGTTCAAAAATATTTTCTATGAATATGCTATACTTTCCCCTATGATTAACTTTGTGGTTTTGATTGCTGTGTTGTACGACTTATTATGGTTTATAAATGTAAATGAGTAGAATATAAAAAAATGGGCATTTGTGATCTCTTTATTGAAGGAAGATGAAACTGGTCAAGCAATTGAAGAACCTGATGAAATAATGCATATTAATCGTGATAGCGAAAGTAAATATGAGAAAAGCGATAGACATGAAACGTTTGAGCTGAATTGAAATTTTCAAATGCTGCCTAAAGAACTCTATCAAAAAAACTATGAAGTCATAAAAGTAGCACTTCGCCTTGTCAAAAAGACGCAAGGAAGAAAAAGTTCAAAATGCTTTTTTGTAGATCATCAAACGACAGCAAAACGTGAACAAATTATGACAGTTTTACTAGAAAATAACGTTTCTGTATTAGCGAAAAGTGTCTGTGATATATGTCCCTTATTAAGGACACGCACATTTGGAACATTTTCTTTAGTTTTATTGGATTTTTTCTCAAATCATCAAAGGAAAATTAAAAAGTCCTTGAAAGTAGGTAAGTATATTTTCTCTTAATTAAATTATTCACTGGAATTGTGATTTTTATCGTGTATAGTAAAAATAATTATAAAACAAGTTGCAGTGTAAAAACAAATTAAAAAAACACTCTTTTATAGTGAATCGAACTAAAAAGTAAAACAAAAAAATAAAAATATATATACTTAAAAGTAACACATATACAAAATTTAATACTTACCTTGTTAATTTGTACGGTTTATAATTATGATCATATTGTAGCTTTAGAGCCAAAAAGTGTATTATTATCGCATTCAAAGCATTATTATTTTTAGGGGGGCGCGATAAAAATTATGATTGAAAATTGGGTCGCCAGTAGTGAAAGTTTGAGAACCACTGTATTAACATTTTAGACATAGCACAATTTCTGCATAACATTTAAAGGAAATTAAAATCACGAAATTAATTTTTTTTTTACATTTTTATAAATTTATTTTTATTTGGATTGTTATATTTGTAAAAACTCTGCAAAATTGTGTAGCTATATATGCTGCAACAACTTCAAACAGCTCTGGGATAAATTATTTATTTCAATAAGAAAATCCTCAAAAAATATTTTATCACAATTAATTAGCAAAAGGGTCCACAAATTTCGAGTCTCTTTTGCTGCAATGTCTCATCTCTCTCGCGTAAAAATAATGATGTGAATTTTCACGCAAGAGAAAAGTCCTATACATTCACTCTCGGTAATTCCGCACCTAGTCTGGGTGAGTTCGCTGGCTCCAAATCCGCCTTACTTCGCGGACTAAGGTATAACAGAATCACAATTCCTTAGCGGGAGGGACCTCCAAATCGGTTCCCTCACATAAAGTTTCTCCAGTTTAGAATCCGCCTTATTTCGCGGATTCAGTATCGCTTTCGTATCCTTGATCGGGACTTGGACCGTTCTCGGATTTCCGTAGTTCGGATGCCGCCGTATTTCGCGGACTCACTATTGTTTTTCCATCTCGCTGAAGGGACCTCACAACGGCTACATTAAAATCCAATCTTCTCTTTCGGGCTCTCTCGCTCCCCTTATATATATATATATATATATATATATATATCGTCTAATCATCCTTCTGTGATCTCTTGTTCTGCCGCCCCTCTTCGATTCGGCTCCCTTGATTTCTTGTTCTTCTGCCGGCCCTGTCGGTCTCAGCCCACTTGATCACTAGTCCAATGAGCACCGATGTTTAGGTGCACATTGTAAGTTTTCAGACGCGCTTTTCGTCACCGAATCGTGTGAAAACGAAAGCACGATCTTACGGCGTCTCTTTTTAATGGCCGAGAAAACCTGGGAAAGAAGGCCTAAATCTTTGACCACCCACTTCCGAAATTCTTTCCCAGCAATTAGGGCAATATCTTCAATTTTCTCATCGTCTGTCGGCATGAATCTTAACAATTAGGGGAAAGCATCCAACTTCTCACAATGCAGTGGATTTCTTGCAAAGTGTACCTTAAATTAAGAAAATGTCTCGAAAATAAAATCAAGATAGTTATTGATTATTTATTCCTCATACAGATTTATCTTTAATTTAAAAGGATTTTTTTACGTTAATAGGTACACATATATACAGATATTTCAACGTTAAAAGTTACTTCCGTTGCTTTTAATTTAAGTAAGGGAGAACCATTTAAATTTGGAGTAAAAAAAGTTCATTTTTCTATGTCGCATACAGTCCAGTTACCTTAAAACAGTCTAAAAATATTCAGTTAACAATTGAAAAATTTGACTTTATAAAAAACCAATTTAAAAAAAAAAGTAGATGAATGTCATTTTTAGAAAAAAAAATTGGAAATAAATATAAAATCTGTTGTTATATATATCATTCCTAAATAGTCATTTATTAAAAAAATAAATGTGGTTTTAAGTTTTTATCCTGAATATTATATTTGCAATATGAATAATTATTATACAAATATTTTTCCACCACATTATGTCATGTATATTTTATGGTAAAAAAATTATTTTATTTTATTATGGAATTTTTTCTGTTCTAATTATTTTGTTATGTTAGAAGCACTTCGTTATTTTTAAACCAAATTCCATTTTCACGAAGCTCAAAGTATTGGAAATCTTTTTCTTTGTAGATCTCAAAATTTCCTAGTGACATAAATATAAAAGAAATAGTTACAGTTTGAACTACTTAAATTTCGAAATGGCTCTAAGAAAAATATATTTGATTTGCAAAATCATTTATCAGCTCAATGATATAAAAACTTACTTTCTACAGATATCAATTTGACCTTTAAATTTTCCTTACAAAATTAAGTATACTACCTACAAGAGTAACCAATTTGACAGAAGAAGTATATGATTACATGATTATTTAATAGAAAGTATTTGATGTGGTATATTTTAAGGTATTGGACTACGTTCGGAACCGTGATTTTGCAAAAGCGTATAAATGGATAATATTTATGATATTTAGTGTCACTTAGATTAGAAAATGTATATAAAATTGTTTTAAGAATTTTATTATAATAAAAAGTTATTTAAGTACAATACTTTGACAAAAAATGAACATAGAATGACCAATTTTCAAAATATTATCCTTTTGTGAATAATGCTTTTATTATAATTATGATTAGATTGTATATAGCTCTAACCTCTGTAGAGAGGCTCAAATAGAATTTTTGAAATATATAACTGAGTAGTGGGTTTATCCATGTTTTATGACAACGAAGGGGAGAAATTTTTAGAAAAAAAACGCCAATAATTATTTAAATTGGTTCAGACTCTGAAAAAATAATGTGGATTTTTCAAAAAAATAGTTCCGACTCTCTGGAGAAGTCTTTACTTTATATAAGGAAAATCTTATTATTTTAGAAGCATTTTTCACAAAAGGAGAACATTTTGAAAATTTTTATTCTAAGTTAAATTTTGCCAAAATATTGTATTTAAATAATTGTTTTTGTCAAAATATCCTTAAAACGATTTTATACATGTATTCTAATGTAAGTTACACTGAATATCATGAAAATTATCCATTTACGCGCTTTTTTAAAATCACGGTTCAGAACGTAGTCGAGTATCTTAATTTCTCTTACTTTTCCTGGTAATTTTCCTTCTGTTCATGTACTTAAATTTTAATGGTTTCTGTAATTTTTTTAAAAAGATTATCTAGACTTTTTAATTGAAAACGGGTAAGCAGCTGATCTAACAAGAAAGAAAAAAAAAAAAATGGGAAAACAATTGGACAAATTGTACAAATCTTAAAATTTAATTTAGAATTATCTTCCTTGAATCACGAAAATAAATTTTTAATTAAAAAAAATCTTCTTCAATTGTTCATTGAAATTTAAAATTGCTTTTTTTAGTGAATATGTTCATCAAATGCATTTCCAATTTGTAGGGAATTACAACGCAAATGAATGAATACAATATATTTAAACAATGTTATGTTCGACGGTGGAGATATTAAAGATTGTTTTTAGGCTCACGGGTGCTCCTGAATAAATTAGCAAAAAAAAAAATTTCTGTAGGCAAAGTTTTCCAAATATTAGCTTCAGCCGTCAAAGATATATACGTGTGCATATGAGTGAGTATTTATTATTTTTGGTAATCACATTTTTTATCATACAAATTAGCAAACACATTTTAAATTTATTAAAATTTAAAACATTTCATTCCTTACGATTATATTTTCATGTTATAGTTACTACACTGGCAAAATATCAAACAATATGCATCAGGCCGGATGTCTATGTAACAAATTTACGCATATTTTTTTTTCGGTAGGCCAAACAGAAATGAACTTAACTATCAAAAGAGACATAATATCTTATAAATGTGGTTAAATTCTTATAAAATTAAGTTTATTTCAGTTACAACTTGAATTCTTTATTACGTATAAATTGTCACACTAATTTAAATAATAGATTTTAAAAAATGCTTATTTTCGCTTGATTTTTGCTTTAAATCTAGAACGCCCTTTGGTGTCAATTTGAACTGGAGCCTGTTCAGTTTGTTCTCTTTTCCGCATTTTTGCAGAGAATTTGAAATTTTTCCGTCACTTTTAATTTTTTTTCATGGTAATTACACAGTAAATCTTCTGTGGTTCTAGGTTAATTAGGAGAACTTTTACATCCAAGAATACTTAGAATGTCCGCTGGTGTCATTTTGACCCCAATTACATTTATCATCCTAAATAGCTGGCGTTCATCATCACTATAAGTATAACACACTTTCCAAAGTTATAACACAATTATTTGACCTTAAATGCGGTGTTATTGGGTTCACAGTGGAAACGAATCTTATTTTTCTAAAATTGATGTGTCTAAGGACTTTGTACGGAGCACATACCCTGATACAATGGCTGGTAGAAAGGTTCTAAGCCCTGATGACAATGCTAATTCATTGCGAGAGATTTCTGAGAATGAATCGGCTCTAATTTAGATTCCGATGAAAACAAAAGATTAAGTGAAAGTGGCTGAGAAAAATTTGAAGAAAAAACAGATATAATTGATCATCTTCCAGTAAATCCTGATATATATATATATATATCACTAGGAATGGCACAAAATGGATACTACATAATAGTAATATGCCTAGCGGATTTACGACTCGAAATGTTTTGTGACAAATCACTGGTCCAACAAGCTTCGTTACACAAAATGTCAACGTCAGTTTCTTATGCCATAAAATATGTTAAGTGTATAAATAATAGAGACATGTCTTAAAACTAAACCCTATTGAACTGTAGTCCTGCAATTATTTAGTGAAAACAATTATTTCATACATTTTATGTCGATATTTTAAAATGACGCTGGACGTTTAAGGGTAACCGAAATCCCGGCGTTCTAGTTTTAATATATTGGGATTAATAGGATACAAATATCATTGTTACACTGCAAATATATGTTTTTACATATGAAACTCATTATTTTAAAAGCAGAAATTTAATCTGATATAGTTTTATTTTGTTTTTAAACAATATCATCTTGAATAATAATTAGTTTATTTTTATTTAAAATGCTAAATTCATTTATTTCTACCAAAATATTACGACTGATTGATTTAAAAGAGGGGGAAATATTATTCATCTTAAGATAAGTCAGTAGGGTAAAAACTTTTGGAAATCTATTTTGAGTTTTTGATATTTCTAAAATCTCCAAATCATTACCTTTCCAATGATATAACACACAAGTCATTATATGAATTAGAAGTATTTTAAAATGACTTTTAGAAAATAATCAGCAGCCCCGGCCACGACCACTTTGACAGATTAAGTGTATATATTGACTTTTTTAATATGAGAACTTGCAAAGCCTCCACAAAATTTTATTTAATCATACACAATTAACTGTGGATTAAATGAAACTAAACTGCAATTTTAAATGTTAGTTTGTTGACGTACTTTTGGAGCCAAGTTTGTAAAAATGATGAAAATACTACTTTTAATTTAAAATTTAGTACATGGTCGAATTTTTTTTTGTAGTGTAGTTAGAAACAAATAGTGAAATTTCTCCTTTCGAAATTTTTATACTTCTAAATACTTAATAACTTGTTTGTGATGATTCTGTTCAAAACATGCTTTTTGAAAAAATGATAATTATAAAATTATTTCAATAGTTTAAAAATGAGATTAAGGCAGAAATGAGGATGCACTTATTGCAACCAATCCAGTTACTGGACAGGCAATATTTGTTAAAATATTGTATATGTAAAACACCTGATTGTCATCTAAACAATAGTAAAAGACATTTCATACTATTCATTAAATCAATAGAAATTGAAGGGGAACCAAGAATTTTAATCTTCATTACCGCGTATAAAAAATTATAGGATATATTTTTGTTTTTGATAAAGTAAGAGTTTTTTATAAAAAAATTCTGTTTTTTCTAAAATTTATATTTTTTAAAATGTGCAAATGTATTGTATGTGCATGTACTCAATGTTTTTTAAATGTAATTGTGTATACTGAAGTGACATTTTTGAAACATTCTTAAAACATCCAAATAGAAAGCAGATAATGTTAAACATTAGCAGATAATGCTAATGTTTTATATAATGGGGCAAATACAGATTTTAATTCATTATTTTTGTAAAAAAGTGCCTTTTTACATTAAAAATGCAATTTTCTTAAAATGGTTGTGTTCAAACCATATGTACATTTTTCACACAATCTACTGAATGAATGCACTTGCAATTTTTATTGCACATAAATAATATACAACTATATATAATGGAGCTTTTTTTGGAGATTTTCCCAAAATTCCGAGATTTTCCCTAATTAATATACAGACAAAATTTGAAATGTTTATGCTTAACAGTTTCTGAGAAACAGGTTCCTAAAATAGCATACTTTAACAGTGTCGTTATAGGGGGTACCGACTAATCTTAAAGCAGATGAAAATGAAAATTTTGCTAAACAAATCGTATAATTACCGTTTATTTTCATTAAAACTAACGTAAATTACGAATATATTTAAGGGTCACACAGTACTTTTAAAAAGGTGAGGCATTCGAAAGCATTAATTTTTGACTTTTAAATATATAAATATCATTAGTATAATATAAATGCTGTGTAAATTTTAATTATAAATTTATAAGTTTCCATTACCTTTATTTCTAACTACATATTGCATATTTTACTATCAAAAACTAATACGACAATGCAGATTCTAAATAAATTCAGAAGTCTACCGATATAAACATTGTTGAAATACATCGAGAAAAGGAATTTATCTTTTGAAGTTAAGTAACATTGTTGAATTATTTCTATTCCTTTAGAAAATTAAGTTAAGTTGATGCATGCCCTTTGAATTCAATTTAAGTCTTCGATTACTGAGTTGCATTTTATTATCCTTAAAAGCATTATTCACCTACAAAGAGAAACGCTAGCAAAGCCTTTAAAAATAAATTTGAAATCGGAATTGTCAGAAAGAGAAATGTAGAGGCAAATAAGTTGAAAAGTAAAATTGTTATATATCATATGAAAATTCAGATTTATAAATTAAAGTAAGCTTAGAAAATTCATTTTACGGCTTAATTCTTAATTCAAACTTTATGTAAATTCCATGCATTATTCTAAGTACATGATTTGCTCTCACAAAAAAGGTGAATACATGAATAATAAATTTAGTCAAGCATCATATTTAAAATTATTTTATTAAGGTTTAATAAGCTTTTAGTTTTAATATTTTACCAAACAATTAACAAACAACTTTTATATGATAAAAAGAGAATTTGCACTGATATAGTGGTATATAAATGTTGTAATACGGACATATTGAGATAGATGAATAAGTTTCTGTGTTGTATCTAATTGTATAAATATATTTCATCAGGAATAGCATTTTCACTTTATGCATTCTTTGTATCTCAATTGAATTAGATTGTAGCTGCAGACTTCTGGTATTTTCATCTTCATTGTCAACTATTTAATGTATTTTTAGCAATATATTAGCATTTTTTATAAGATGTGATTTAATGCATGGTTCACCAAACGTCATAACTTAAATGTCTCCCTGTAAAGTTTGAGTAGAGTAACTATTCACTTTCAACAGAGAAGACTTAACTGTAATCTCCTTTATTTGTTTTTTATATGCACTGACTTTGTCTTATAAATGTATGCTATAGGTGTATTATTTATCTTAAAAAAATGTTTTTTTCTTAACTTGCAATGGTTTTTCGATAAGAACCTGGTTTGCCTTTAACTAGATTTTTTAACTTTGACGATCTTAAAATGTATCTTTAATTTTAATGCAGGTAATTTTTGTTTGTGATTCTTTTTGTGAGGAAAAAATAATGATACAATCTGCATTTTCAACTTTACTATCAAGATTGATCCTTAAGTTAATCCATTTTATACTTAACAACATGATTTAGTACGAAAAATACATTAGATTGAACAATTTAGTTTTTATCTTGCACACATGGATAACATGTAAGCCAGGAATAGATATTATTTTCATTTCTGCATTATAAATGATACTGATATTATTCACTCTACAATTAAAACAAATATTATTATTCAATATAATATTTATAGATAATTAATTAATATTGATAATAAGTTATAAATTTCTAAGTGACCCAAAATGAATTTTTCTTAAATAATAGAGTTCTAAAAAATATGTTTGTGCACTTGATAAACTGTTACAAGCATATCCAGAATTCTTCTGATCCAGAGCTTCTCAAATTGTGGGGAGGATAACACTAGGAGGGTGTCGCGAGTATATTGAAAAATCGGAAACAAAAGATTATTCAAAAGTTATAAATTTTTGAAAGTAAACAAACAAATTACATTATGACACAATAAAAAATAAAAATAACATTTATGCTGATAAAGGGTGTTTTTAAAGGTATAGAACATTAAATTGCAATAAAACAACGATGTATTATTCGATTGACATGAATTTTTTTTATTCGAAAGATAATCTTTTGGCATTACATTTTAAATATGATTTCTGGCATAGGACAGCCACGGCTGGCTCGGATGTAGTCCAATCTGGACGTCCAATTTTCGATGACTTTTTTCCAACATTTGTGGCCGTATATCGGCAATAACACGGCGAATGTTGTCTTCCAAATGGTCAAGCGTTTGTGGCTTATCCGCATAGACCAATGACTTTACATAGCCCCACAGAAAATAGTCTAGCGGTGTTAAATCACAAGATCTTGGAGGCCAATTCAAATGTCCAAAACGGGAAATTAAGCGGTCACCAAACGTGTCTTTCAATAAATCGATTGTGGATCGAGCTGTGTGACATGTTGCGCCGTCTTGTTGGAACCACAGCTCCAGGACATCATGATTGTTCAATTCAGGAATGAAAAAGTTAGTAATCATGGCTCTATACCGATAACCATTGAAAGTAACGTTGTGGCCTTCATCGTTTTCGAAGAAGGATTCCACCAGCCCATAAAGCGCACCAAACAGTCAGTTTTTCTGGATGTAACGGTGCTTCGAGATACACTTGTGGATTAGCTTCACTCCAAATGCGGCAGTTTTGTTTGTTGACGTAGCCATTCAACCAGAACTGCGCTTCATCGCTAAACAAAATTCGCTTATGAAAATCGGGAACAAAGGCAATCTCGTTTTGGGCCCATTCGACGAATCTACGCCTTGCTTAATGATCGTTTTGATGAATTGCCAAACCAAACAGAGAATAAATCACTTGACAGCTGTTAAATCGGTCGCCCTCTTGGAAAGTAATGCCAACTTAAACTTCTATACCTGGAAAAAAAACACTCTTTATATGTATGTATAACACTTATTATAAAAAAGCTTTATATTTCTTGTAAAGAGAGATAGGTAAGAATGTTTAAAGAATGAATCAACGAATTTTCAGATTTCAAAAGCAAATAAGAATCATAGCTTTATTTTTTTACAAATGTAGAAGCAGATCGAATTTGTGTTTTTATTTCATTACTTTTCCTGATTGGATGCAACAAAAATAATTCATTCTGTATTTTGAACGCAGCATAAAAATATGAAAGAAAAATAATAATAATTCAATACTTTTGCTAATTCTTTTTATTTTTATATTTATATGTGCTTTTTAATACGCAAGAACAACCATCACAACGCTGAAACCATATTTGACTGGACGAGTGTTTCAAGTGAAATATATAGGAGACAAACCTGTCTTTAGTTGTAGCTTAAGGGCCAAAGAAAGAATTAGGAATAAAAGTACATTTAGGACTTGAATTAGTCTTCGAAAAGAGGTTTTAGTTTTGGTACAATTTTGTGCTGTTATTTCCTATGATTTTAGCTTTTAAGGTACTTAGTGCAATTTCAGTAGCATTTAGAATTAAGTTTTTATGTACTGGACATTATTTTTTAGCTAATATTTCGTTTTATAAATATACAAGTATGTTATTTTCTTAGGTTTAACTAAATGTAACGTTTATAAGAGTTGAAATTTCCATCTGAAATCACTGTAAAATTTTAGAATACGTCAGATATTGCAATTATCGTTTGCAAACTTATTTCTTTTTTTATAATGATGCGTATGTTAAATTTATTTTCTTCTTAGTTTTTTTTTTATCTCCAATGGAAAATAAAAAAATGATTTTTGTTTAACTTTTAGCATTAAGAAAATAAGCTTTTATCATTTTATCCTGAGTGTTTATATCTTTCGCTTAAAATTTAATAAGAATGTTCCAAAGATTTTAAGTAATTCTCTAAAATAAAATTTCTATGATACTTTAACCCTTTATGTACCGACTTTACTTATAATACTTAGAAGTACCACTCATTTTAAAATTACATAGAATAACCATTTTTACGAATATTCTAACGATACTTAACAGGAATATTCTTTGAAATCCACTCTCCCAAGATATATGACAACACAGGTTCTCTCTGTGATGACAAATTTAGCGGAAAGGCAAATCGTTTATAACAGAAATCGCATTTTCAGCTGACTGCGCTTTCAGCGGATTGCGAAGATTATCATTTTTGTCCCGAAAACATAATTATTATCAGCATTTTAATGTCGTATTTTTTTTCGTATGTAATGAAGACCTTAGAAAACAATTTGATTATTTATTTTAAGTGAACAGGGTACATAATTAATTTTACAGTTGGATATATTTAATTAATTATTTAGCGTTGTAACGGAATAAATTCCCCAAACTTGAGTATTTTGTTTATGTATATTCCTTAATTTTAAATGTAAGAATCAAAAAAAAATTATTGCATGAAAAAAACTGCAGTAAATCATAATGCGGTACATAAAGGGTGAATCCCGCAGTCTTGCTCGTAATTTGTTATAACATGCAGCTATCCTGAATATATATGAGTTATTATTGGAAAGAAAAAAATTTTTGGAATTTTGTGTCATAAAAACACTTATTCGCCTATTTGTATAAGAAAATGGTTCCTTTTAGGATAAGGATTTATTTAAGGTGTGAGAAGTTTTGTACTCACAACTTTTAGAATTTTCATTTCTAACAATACATCTTTTTCTTAATACACAGGCGGTAGAAAGTCATACCTAAAATGCTTGAAATATTCAGAACTTGCCTTAAATTTTCCATTAAACTGAAAATTATATCCTCAAATTATTTCCCATCTTCAAACCACAAAATCTGCAACCGATAGGAAAGTTCCTTTTCAAGTCATATCTCCAAGCATGTAAGATCCAACCATCAATAAACATTCACGATCCAGAACGGGCTTGAGTGCTTAAGGTATCCGACAACGTTCAGAAACGTGATTTTAAAAAAGCGCATAAATTGATAACTTTCATGATATTTAGTGTCACTTACATTAGAATACATGTATAAAGTGATTTTAAAGATATTTTGACAAAAAAAATTTATTTAAATACAATATTTTAGCAAAAAAATGAACTTAGCATAATCTTTTTTCAAAATGTTCTTCTTTTATAAAAAATGCTTCTAAAATAATAATTGTTCGCTTATATGAAGTAAATACTTCTCCAGAGAGTTTGAACTAAGATTTTAGAAGAATTCAAATTTTTTTCAGTTTTACCACCAATTGAAATAATTATCGGCGTTTTCTCTTAAAATTGCTCCTCTCTGTTGTCGTAAAATTTGGATAAACCCACTTCTAAATTATGTATTTCAAAATTTCTAGTTGAGTATCTGTACAGAGGTCTAAGCTATGTACAGGCAAAATATTATTATAACAGAAGCATTTTTCACAAAAGGAGAATATTTTGAAAATGTTCTTTTTTATATAAACATTGTACTTAAATAACTTTTTATAGTAATAATATTCACACATAAAACTATTTTATATAAATTTTCTAATCTAATTGACACTAGCTATGCTGACTGAGCAAATCGTTTTTCACTGCACTTATTGATTGATTGAATATTAACGTCGCACTGTTCAGCTACACGAGGGCTTTTGGCGACGGACCACGTAATTTTGAACTATGGTCAAGTGACGTCATGGTCAAGTTTCACTGCACTTAAGTTTACCATTAGGAACAAACTGAAGTGAAATGAAATTTAAGATGCCTTAAGGATTGGTGACAGGTCACGAAAAAAACTGAATGGGAGCTCATGACACTCACTTAAGATATCCGACTACGTTCTAAACCGTGACATTGCAAAAGCGCATAAATGGATAATGTTTCTGATATTTAGTATGTCATTTAGATTAGAAAACGTATTTAAATTTTTTTCAGAATCTGATAACAATTAAAAATTATTTAAGTATAATATTTTGACGAAAAATGATCATAGAATGACCCATTTTCAAAACATTTTCCTTTTCTGAAAAATGAATCTATTGTAATAATATTTTACCTGTATACATCTCAGAGCTCTGTACAGAGGCTGAACTAAAATTATTGAAATATACAAATTAAAAGTGGATTTATCCATATTTAACTACAACAAGAGGGAGAAATTTAAAAAAAAAACGCTGATATTATTTCAATAGGTAGTAACTCTGAAAATAATTTGACTTTTTCAAAAAAAAAAAAATTATACTGTCTGGAGAAGTCTTTACTTTATAAAAGCAAAATATTATTATTACAAAAGCATTTTTTTATAAAAAGGAGAACGTTTAGAAAAAACACTATTCTAAGTTACTTTTTACCAAAATATTGTATTTAAGGTATCTGACTACGTTCGGAACCGTGATTTTAAAAAAGCGCATAAATGGATACTTGTTTATGATATTTAGTGTCACTTAGATTAGAATATATATATATATAAAAGTGTTTTAAGAACATTTTGACAAAAAAATTATTTAAATACAATATTTTGGCAAAAAATTAATTAAAATAACCTTTTTTTTTAAATACTCTCATTTTATAAAAAATGCTCCATAAATAATAATATTTTGCGTATATAAAGTAAAGACTTCTCCACAGAGTATGAACTATTTTTTAAAAAAACAATTCACATTATATATATTTTTTTAAAGTTACAATCCGTTGAAATTATTATCGGCGCATTTTTTTCTTCAAATTTCTCCTTTCTGTTGTCGTAAAACATACATAAACCCACTTTTCAGATATATATTTCAAAAATTATTGTTGAACTTCTGTACATACGTCTAATCTATATACAGGCAAAATATTATTATAATGGAAGCATTTTTCACAAAAGGAGAATATTTTGAAATTTTTTTTTTTTTTCAAAATATTGTACTTAAATCATTTTTTTATTGTAATAATATTCTTAAAACAATTTTATATACATTTTCTGATCTAATTGACACTAAATATCATAAATATTATCCATTTATACGCTTTTGCAAAATCACGGTTCCGAATGTAGTCGGATACCTTAATATAGTTTGCTGTCCATGTGAGGAATATTGTTAGGCCCACGAGATTTTAAATTTATTTCACTTCAAACTGTCACTAGGTGCATAATCTTAAAAATATTTAACATGAAAGCTAATAAAAAATTAGTTTTTGCTAAAAATGCGATGCAGTAAGGGAATATGGTTATGTAACAGTTTAAATACCTTTCAAATCGGACCATAAATGTCCCTTTTTTGAAAGATGCCTTTCTCTGGATAATTTTTAAATACCCAAATTTAAAATATATAAGTTTGAAACTAAGCGTTAAACACTCTGAAGAAATATTTCTTAATTTGACTTTTAAAGAAAATAGTTCTGTGAAAGCTCAACCGGTGATTCCAAGTGGTTTTATTAATAACGATTGTTTTTTAAATTAATTTTTTTCAGTTGAGCAATGTATGAAAAATAATAAAACTAAACGAAAGTAAAACTTTTTATCAAAATAATCTCTTTTGGACAATACTTTGATACTACTAAAATAATTTAAAGTGAAATCGCAAAAATAAACTTGAACATTGCTAATGTGTTTAAAGTCTTTTCAAAACTAATGGTTCCAAATATTTCGAAATTTATTTTTAAACATAAGGGAAACATTTCTTCTTTTCCTTTCATGGATGGACATTCCGAACTCTAATTTTCCAGAAACTTGCCTTTCAATGCATGACCTAGAATATTTTCATTCGCTTTCAAAAGTTTTCGAAACTTTCTCCGATGAAACGATGTATTTTCTTTAACTATTGAAAATTCATTTTTTTTCTGTGTTCCCAATTTACAAATAGAGATTCGTTAAATTCGATCGTTGAATTTTCTACGAAAAAAGACGCTTACGGAACTTCGAACGAAAGTGATTTTCTTAAAAAATAATATTCGAAATATGAATATTTTCCTCGGATATTTCTTAAATCTGTGAGGAATTCTGCTAACAATAAGAAGATTCGCTATGATAATTTGGGGGCCATACCGATTACATATTTCTTGTGTGTGTATCTTATTTGTTTAAAATCTTAGAAGTTTACTTACTTCAAAGTTCATTTTAAAAATCCTCAAAAATTTAATGAAATATTAACCGTGTTTTTATTCGGCTGTAATATTCACTAGATTACATTAATTAAATTAAAATTTGATAGGAAGAGCCGCCACAATATTTGGCCACCAAAAATTGGCTCTAACATTTGAAGACTTGCTGTGTCAGCATAGGCTTATATGCCAACTACTAGGAAAAAACATTTTTAGAAATGGTTTGTTTTAATTACATCAAAATACTTACAACGATAAAGTTCTGAATTTTGACATTAAACAGATATGTAACAAAATATAGTAAAATTTTAACACTCTCTTCATAACAAATGGCTCTTAAACTTGAAAATCCCCTCAACTGGAACAGAAGTTCTGGCAAAAACATCAATAACTTAACTTTTATAGAAATATCAAAACATAAAATAAGTCTTTTGAAGTTTTCTAAAAATTGTTTTCTACGCCTTTTCAACAATATCTGTTACTTCTTCAGTGCTTGAACAACAACTTACTTTTTCATTTTAAGTTGCCAGCTACAACAATGTATGCTATTCAAGTATATATAATTGGCATTTATAGATTATTATATCTTTACGAACAAGCTCTGTCCACCTTTTAAAATTAAATGAAGCAGTTTCAATTCGCTAATTTATCCACTGAAGTTTACTACCTTTATTAAAACTGCTTCTCTACAACTCTTATGTATTAAATGGGACAACTATAAAACTGGTCTCTGATTGAAAAGAATTTTGTTCCTGACTATTATTATTTTATTTAAAATACATATAAATTCTTTGTTGGAAAATGATATAAATTAGTAGGTTTCTTGCTTGAATTGACAAAGTAATTAAGGATACTCCTGAAATGCTTTGTTGCTGTGATAAAATTAACTTCCAGTTTTATAACTACTTAATTGAATGTACACGACCGCTACAGAATGCTTAAAACGGTGTTGTCGAACATTAGTATACGTCGAAAATTGACATATTTAAAACCCAGAACATTATCACTGGCTGTTTCAAGATGCTAAAATTGCCTGTTGAAATCCCAGGCATGTAGTGAACCTATATACACTCCTGGACAAAAACATTAGCACACCAAGAACGTCGTCAAAACGAAATGAGTCGTCAAAATGAAACGAAATTTTACATACTTAATGACTACTTTAAAATAAGTAAATGATTAGAAAATCAAAGAAAAAGGATCATTTATTTCAGAGGTAAAGGCAAAAGAACGGAGGATTTAATACCCTGTTGAACCCCCTCCAGCGTGAATGCATGATGTGATACCATCAGGCATGGAGGCATACAAGTTCTGTATGATGTCTTGAGACATTTTGTTCCGGATTTGCTGTAACCTTGCCTCTAGTTCATTCAAATTCTTAGGATGCCCCACTCTACGTCCCAAATGATCCCAGATATGCTCGATTGGAGACAAATCTGGGAATCCGGTAGCTCAAGGAAGCGTAGTAACAGTGCGGAGACAGTCTTGTGCCACCCTTGCCGTGTAAGACAGAGCAATGTCTTGTTAAAATATGGCTCCTGGGAGCCGTTGCACGAATGGCAACATATGTGATTGCAGGATGTCATGGACATACCGCTGGGCTGTCAAGGTGCCATGGATCAATACCAATGGTGACCGTGTATTGTAGGGAATGACACCCCATATCATAAGACCAGCTGTGTCAGCAGTGTCGCTGTTAAATACAAGACAATATTGAGGCATTTATCACGGGGACTCCACACACGAACACGATTATCATCACTGCTGAGATTGAATCTGAATTCCTCGCTAAAGACTATCTGGTTCAATTCCACTGCAATTTAGTTTCCTCGTGCGTGGAACCACTCCTAACAGAGGCGTCAATGGGTAGTTGTCAAGGGCGGTACACGTAATGAGCGCAGCAATCCCAAATATCCTTCAACCAGGCGCCTTAGTGTTGTTCGAGAAGACACAGGGTTCCCGAATTAAGGTGCTACTTGTGCCTGGATCTCGATCGATGAAGTATTTGGCTGTACACGTGCATTTCTTACGATGTGGTGGTCTTCTCGACGGCCGGCCTGTAGAAGGTGTGCTGAGCATTGTCTTTGTGTAAATGACATCTTTTGGATTTACTGGTTCCAACACCTCCTCCCAACACAATCAGAGCGACCTAATTGACGAGTTAATCGCCTAGCTGACCACCCATCTTCAATCATGCCGTTGATTCTCCCCCTCTCAAACTGCTACAGCTGCTCGTATTGTCTTCGAAAACGGTGTAATAGCATATATATCTCAATTCTTCCTTTGTATACGATTCAGTACACAAACAAGGTTTGGTTACCGGTTTTATACTCTACAGATAACGATGTTAAACACCCTCTACCGGCTATACGTAATGCGTAATCACACGGTATTTCTAATCATTTGCATATTTCTCCGACAAGTACCTTCATGCCAAGTTTCGTTACGATCCAGCAAGTATTTCTTGTTGCGCTGTTTTTTTTTTCCCGTTAGTGTATACATTCAGGGTGTCTGGGATTAAAGTATCCAAAAGCAATGGCTTATTATTATGGAATTACCCATCATAATGTAATTAACTGTTCCTCTGTGGATTGGAAAACCCTCCGAAATTTTTTAGATTTATTCCAATTGACCGCTTTTGTTCGCAATTTTCGGCAATTGCAGAAGATAATTTTTTACGCTGATTTCATTAGTACAGATGTAGGCGCCATGATAAAGATGCTGTGCGTACTTTGGTTACGGAATTTAAATTAGTCCTGCTTGTATAGCGACGTGTTCGAACATAAAGGAATGTCGACCATCCAACATCAAAATTTTTCCACCATTGGGACAATACTTTAAACCAGACAGAATCTTTGGTATCTCTAACTGACAAGTATCCCTAAAGTTTCCTGATAGAAGATACTGTTGATCATGTATGTGATTCATTTTCTAGGAATCCCAATAAGTCTATTAGACAAGCCAGTAACAACCACCATTCTGTTCGAACTCGTCGCTGTACACGTGTGACTGATTTAAATTTCGTTAACCAAAGTACGCCCTGCATCTTAAACTGTGGTGTTCTCATCCTTACTAATGAAGTCAGTGTAAAAATTTTATCGTCTGCAATTGCCGAATACGTGTGGCCGATCAGACTAGACCCAAAAAATCTCGGAGAGTTTTCCCATCCATGGATGAACAGTTAATTACGTTCTGATGGGTAATTCTGTAATAATAAGCCATTACTTTTGGACACTTTAACACCGGATACCCTGTATAAGGCCGCTGTATGGCCTCGTGGCAACTATAATGCAGCTATATAGTGCGTCGTAAATATAACTCTCACTGATTCCGGAGTGTGTGCGTTTGTGTGCGTGGAAATGCTATGGATAAACACTTATTTATATATAAAGACTAATATTTACATTTTTTTAAGATTATATAGTAAATATTTATAGTGGAATGACATATATAGGCAATATATATCTTATAATCTTTGATAAATTTTAATGATACTATAGGTTTTCTTTTAAAGCAGTCTCGCATTATTAATATCATGGTATTCATTTCTACATAACTATAACAAAATTATGTTTATTTTTAAACACATTAATTGAAAATTCACTGATAATGATGGTTAGAGAAATGAAAAAAATAGATTTGAACAAAAGTGTTTTGGAACTCTAAGCTATTGTAATTAATATTTATTCTTAGGTCCCTAAATGATGTACCAAAAGAATACCTTAATTCCTATTTCCATCAGAATTATTATGCATAGGAATTACAACTTATATGTTTGATTATTTACATAATATTTCAAAAGTTCATTTATATGTAATTGTAGTAAGACATAACATACTACCAATATCTGGAGAGTTTTTCAGCAATCTCTAAGATTTAAATAAACTCATCTGGTGTAATGTAATTCATTGTATTTGAGCTGTAATTTAAAATATGCTAATTCTTTAATTCCCTCTAGCAAAGTGTATAAAAATGGTGTGCCTTATGATTCTGATTTTCAAACGTTTACCTCATTTTTTTCTTTTATCGATAAAGTGCAAGCGTTACGTCTATTGAAATCCACTCTTATAAAATTTGTTATTTGACCCCTGATTTGATATTTATTCTACAAATTTCAACAAAATATTTTGCATGGTTCCTAAAATACGGGATTCTGATACAAAAAGAAACTCACAATATCCACTAAGATGACATTGGAGGGTAGTGATATGTACAGTACATTTCCAAACTGCTTCGAAACTAATTTTAAGGTTCTTTTAAATATTCCCTTAAAATATACTATGCATCTTTTGTATAAACAAGGGATGAAATTTCAACTAAACATCCTCAAGCCTATACATATCTAAATCATTTGGAAGTATATATGCCCACAATTTAGGTTTTTTTTACTCATGCGTTAATGATATGCCTTCAGTTTAGTTAGAAATAGTTCAAAACGTAATATAAAATGGATATTAGCATTTTTTGACACAGATCATTTCAAATGTATCCTCAAATGTGATTTCCTAAAAGGAACTTATCATTCATCAAATATATATCCTAAATCTCTCTCTCTCTCTCTCTATATATATATATATATGTTTGTGTGTGTATATATATACATATAAAGGGTGTTTTTTTAGAGGTATAGAACTTTAAATTGCAATAAAACAACGATGTATTATTCGATTGACCTGAATTTTTTTTCTTCGAAAGATAATCTTGTGGCATTACATTTTAAATATGATTTCTGGCATATGACTGCCACGGCTGGCTCAGATGTAGTCGAATCTGGACGTCCAATTTTCGATGACTTTTTTCCAACATTTGTGGCCGTATATCGGCAATAACAAGGCGAATGTTGTCTTCCAAATGGTCAAGCGTTTGTGGCTTATCCGCATAGACCAATGACTTTACATAGCTCCACAGAAAATAGTCTAGCGGTGTTAAATCACAAGATCTTGGAGGACAATTCACAGGTCCAAAACGGGAAATTAGGCGGTCACCAAACATGTCTTTCAATAAATCGATTGTGGCACGAGCTGTGTGACATGTTGCGCCGTCTTGTTGGAACCACAGCTCCAGGACATCATGATTGTTCAATTCAGGAATGAAAAAGTTAGTAATCATGGCTCTATACCGATCACCATTGACTGTAACTTTGTGGCCTTCATCGTTTTTGAAGAATTACGGACCAATGATTCCACCAGCGGATAAAGCGCACCAAACAGTCAGTTTTTCTGTATGTAACGGTGTTTCGACATACACTTGTGGATTAGCTTCACTCCAAATGCGGCAGTTTTGTTTGTTGAGGTAGCCATTCAACCAGAAGTGCGCTTCATCGCTAAAAGAAATTCGCTTATGAAAATCGGGAACAACGGCAATCTCGTTTTGGGCCTATTCGACGAATCTACGCCTTGCTTGATGATCGTTTTGATGAATTCCCAAACCACTCAAACTGAGAATAAATCACTTGACAGCTTTTAAATCTGTCGCCATTTTTGAACGTAATCACAACTTAAACTTCTATACCTGGAAAAAAACACTCTTTATATATATATATAAAGTAAATATATAAATAATTATAAATATATTACATTTAGAAAAAAAATTACCTTGCTCAAAAGGGACACATGTATTCGTACCAAGAACTTAGAAAAGAATTATTAATCCCTTAAATGGTTTGCCCGTTAATTGTACGAGCTACCGAAAGCCGTCCCCACCCGGTTTACCCGCACTATGTACGGACACTCACATTTTCTTCTTTATTTTTGATTTGCACATATTTTTTATTCTTATTGCGAGATAATTAGCATTATTGCTTTCAAGAAATGTATATATATGTACTGTATAAATATAGTATATATATATATGCATGTATATATACAATATATATAGTATATATAGTATATATATACAGTATATATATAGTATGTATATATAGTATGTATATATATAGTATATATATAGTATGTATGTATATAGTATATATATACAGTATATATAGTATGCATATATATAGTATATATATATATATTTATATATTATATATATATATATATAGTATATACAGGGGGTGATCAAATGAAAAGGTACGAAACGACATAAAAATAAAACAGCTAAATATTTGCATATTCCGCCATAGGAGAATGTAGCGAGACATCTCGTGATGCCCTTGGAGGCTCTGACTGGGATCCCACCAGATCTGACATGTGCGGGCGCCCGCTTGCACAGGTGAGATCAAAGGCTCTTATAAAAAGCGACGTCCAAATAATGCGGCAGTCCGTATGAGGACAGAATGGCGTTCGCTATTGAGGAGCAGCGCAAAATTCGACGATTGAGGAACAGCGAAGTGTTATCCGATTTCTGACGGCGGAAGGTGAGAAACCGACAGCTATTCATCGGAGGATGGTGACCGTTTACGGGGAGAAATGTGTCTCTGACAAGTCTGTCAGAAAATGGAGTGCCCGTTTTCGTATAGGCCGTGAGAGTGTGGATGATGACTAGAAACCAGGCAAGGCAAACACTGGTCAGGTGTTTGGTAGATGTCAAAAGGTGGATGTCAACTATGTAACCGTGTGGACAATTGTTCCCGACAGGTTGCGATTTCGGAAGGTGTGTGGCGCTAGGGTTCCGAAGTAGCTCACCGACCAGCAAAAGGAACTGTACATGGGGCTAGCATTGTAACATTTGTTTCAGTATCAGGAAGACCCCGCTTTCATGAAGCGGATCGTCACAGATGATGAGACCTGGTGCCATCACTACGAGCCAGAGACAAAGCGGGACAGCATGCAGTGGAAGCATGCGTCGTCACCTCCCCCTTAAAAGTTCAGAGCCGTTAAGTCTGTAGGCAAGGTGTTGCTCACTGTCTTTTTCGACGTTCAAGGTGCGCTACTTGTGGAATTCCTTGAGCACAGAAAAAGCATTAACTCTCCGATGTGTACTGTGGGACATTCCGACCCCTACGCAGGTCCATCAAGAACAAAAGACCAGGGCTGCTCACGGAGGGTGTGGTTCTGCTCCATGATAACGCGCGTCCACACGTCAGAGTCACACAAATGGAACTGGACAAGTTCAAATGGGAGACGTTGAACCATCCGCCCATCATTCCACACATGTCGCCCTGCGATTTCCATGTGTTTGGACCACTGAAGAAACACTTGAAAGGGAAGAGCTTCAACTCGGACGACGTACTCAAGGACACTGTGAATGACTGGGTCTCGTCACAGCCACAGGAATTCTGAGAACAAGGAATCCCGCGGCTTGTTCATCAGTGGGATCGTTGTGCTCAGGCCTATGGCGTATATTTTGAATAAAGTTTACATTTGCACACACCGTGTCATTTCGTACCGTTTCATTTGATCACCCCTTATATGTATACAGTGGGTCACAAAAGTGTTCGTACACTTGCAATTTCTTATAAAATTTATTGTTTTTGACTAATAAAAATGAATATATTGGAATTGTAATTTTTTTATAATAGATGTAACTTGTTCTTAAGGGAATGACATAATTAATTTTTAAATATAGCACATAACTATTTTTTAAAAAAAATTAGTAATCAAAAAGATACTAAAAATTACGCCACAAAAGCCTTCGTACACTTAGCAAAAATCTCAGCATTAACTATTGTATTTCTTCCTTAATTTAGTACTTAGTAGGATATCTTTTAGTGTCTACAACTACTTTTAAGAATCTTGGTATAGATTTAATCTGTTTTTTGTAATTTCTTTTCAGTCCTAGAAGAGCCCACACCCTTGGCGAGAATTATTTTGGTTGGCGATAAATCTATCAACTTGGTAACCCTACTTTGATACACTAGATATGGTAAACCTATTTCTGAAATTTTCGTATTTTATTGGCGCTCATTTCGAATTTCATTTTGTTTGGGGGAACCGGGCTGGAATGGTTGCGTGTGTGAAGGAATATATCTTAGATTTTTTACTTTGTTGAATGCAAAAGGTTAGAAAGATTTGATTGAAAAGTGTATGTATGAAAGAAAGATTGATTGTTTAGAGTTATGAATGTCCTAAATGTAACGATCGGCATGATCTAACATGGTCGACATAAAACGCTTTCTTCGAAATTGCACCAGCCACGCCGAAGGTATGTTGGACCATTACCTCGCAGAATAAAAATGGCGGTGCTCACATAATCATTCACTTAGCGATGAGACCTTCAAGACTTTTTAAATATCTGTTATGCTGTATTTTCCACTCGGAAAAGATCAGCAGTAAGAAAGTATGTGCTGTATTTATATTTTTTATCTTGAATGTATTCTTTCTGTATTGTTTACATATATTTTCATTACGCATCCACCTTATCACTCTGCATTCACTTGCCGCCATTGTTGGCTTCGCTTGGCGCTATCTCGTTCTGGCTTGGCGCGTTTTTAGTTTTGTCGCTAGGGTGTGGGCTCTCCTAGGATTTTACCGTAAATTCTGCATTGATTTTCCCCCATTCTTCAGTGATTATTGATTTTACTTCACATTTTGTGTTTATTTGTCATGTTTTCTTCTTTTTACATCAAAATCTCACCAGGCATGTTCTACTGGGCTAAATAAAGTCATTGAGGAGGTGCTTTCATAATTTGGGGACAGTTATGGAGACATCAGTGGCGTACATTGAGAGTATTGCGCTTGGCGCCATTACCCTGTTAAAAATTAAGTCGTCTCTAATATCCAAATTTCAGGCGGATAATTTAAAATTTCTCCTTAAAATATTTAAACAGAGCTCATGATTCACAATACCATCAAAAAGATACCAAATTACATAATTCGGTGGCCAATTTACATCCCCATGCCAGAACATCTTCACTTCGAAGGTGAAGCATGGATGCGGAGGAGTTGTTATTCCAGATAAATTCATGTGATTAAACTCCTTATTTTTTCCTTTACAAGCTATTATAGACCCATCAGAACCAAAAATGTCGAATTATCTGCCATTCCAATCAATTCACTGTCCATTTTGGATTTTATGAAACTTAATCCCAAGCATTTAGTTGGATTAATGAACCATGGAGGTGGAAGTGTTCTTGCGTGGGATAATTTTCTTGAGTGAGATAATTTGGTATTTTTTGATGGTATTGTGAATCATAAGCTCTATTTAAATATTTTAAAAAGAAATTTTAAAATATTCGCTCAATCTTTTGATGTAGGAGATGACTTCATTTTTTAATAGGATAATGACACCAAGCGCACTGCTCTCCATGTACACCACTGGTGCCTCTATAACTGTCCCCAAATTGTCAAATACCTCTTCAATCACTTTATTTCACCCAGTAGAACATATTTGGTGATATATTGATTTAAAAAAAAAAAGAAAACATGACATATAACTACATAATGTGAAGCAAAAACAATAATCAAGGAAGTATGGTGGAAAATTGATGCAGAAATTACAAAAGCCTGATAAAATCGATACCAAGACTCTTAAAAGTTGTTGTGGACACTAAAAGATATCCTACTAAGTCAGTGCTTCTCAAATTTTCAATACTGACGCCCCCCTTATCAATCACAATTTTTATAGCGCCCCCCTTATACATTAATAATGTACTGAATGCAATAATAATACTTTTTTTACGCTAAAGCAATAATCTTAATTATATACCGTACAACTTCATGACATAAGTATTAAATTTTGTATATGTTGCCTTTAAGCAAAAAAAAATATTAATAGGATAATTATTATGTTATTTTTCCTTTCTTTAATTTTTAAATTGGAACATATTGCAAAAGGCGGTGGCTGCTTAGAAGACAAAATATAGATATCAGCATTTTTTTAGAAAGAACTCAGTGGGTCAATTTCTAATCATAAGCATTCATTTGAAAAATTTGCTCTGTAAGACAAGCCCATGGAAGTCGCTAATAATTATTAAACTTGTTCTAAATTTAGCATTAATTAATTAGTTATAAAATACTCTGTGCAGCACTGATACATTAAAAGTATACCGACTGAAGTACCCGCTATTTGCACGAGTTCATTTATAAGAAAATAAAACATTATTGATATAATCACTGAATTTTAAGAAGAGTAAAGCCAAGTGCGCAACAATTTTTACAAAAATGTAAAATGATTTTTTTAAATCATTGCTCAAATTATAATTAGTTTTAAGCGAACTGTAATTTTAAGCCTCACAGAATTAGAATTTAGAATTGATGTTGAATAATGAACAATAATATAAAAGTCCGATGAGAAATAATTGTATTATTTTTAATATTTAAAGTGAAAAGACTTCAACATGTTTTAAACCTGGAGCAGGCACGCACTCGATACTAATGGTCGAGTGGGGTTATTGAGTCACCCCAATCTTTTTTTTTTATAATTATTTTTATAGTACACAATAAAAATCGTAATTCCACTGAATAATTTAATTAAGAGAAAATATACTCACCTACTTTCAAGAACACAGAAAATATTTCGGAAAAAAGTTATCACACCTGGAAATCAGTCAAAACAAGTACCTTAAGATTGTAAAAAAAAAAAAAAAAAAAAAAAAAAAAAACGTTTGTCACTCCCAAAAAAGAGGGAGGTATGTGACAAATATATTTTAGTTCACACGTTAAGACTTTCAAACAGGAGGATAGTGTCAGAGCCATTGGTAACAATTAAACAGTTTCGTGCACTCTGTGCTCAGCGTGACAGCTTTGGAATAAAAGTGTATTTATTACAATATGGATGTTCAAAAAAAATTATGTAAAACGTTATTCATTATGCTTTTTTATATGTTTGGGAATAACTCATAGAAATAAATCTTGGCCAAGTAATCCTTCAAAGAGCTCTCTGTGCTTTTCCAAAAATCATAAAAATATTTTACAAGGAAAAAATCGCAGCAGAAATAGTTTATTTGCAACTTCCCTAAATGAAAAAACAAATGCATAAGATCAGGGATGTAACTAACCGTACAAGTAAGTTCGAAGGTCAAACCGCAGCAATTACATTCTGCTGCCTACAGCTGATGACAATAATATAACAGTGATGAATTTTTTATCTTCCTAAAATATTTTTTCGATTATGGGTCTGGGTTTTGTTTTTTCTCATTTTGGTTTGAAAAGAAACCGTAATAGAAGTAGAAGTTGTAATTTTTTATGACGTAATATCGCAGATACATAAATTATATCAGTGTAAATGTGTATTTTTTTATTATGTCAGAAGGTATTTTGTTTTACTTCACATTCCAGTAAATAATTTTTTTAATCTTTTATTTTCGATATGCTCGCGCCCCCCAGGGGGGCGCGCCCCACAGTTTGAGAAACACTGTACTAAGTACTAAATTAAGCAGGAAATGCAATATTGAAAGTTAAGTTGAGATTTCTGTTAAGTGTAAGAAGACTTTTGTGGCGTAATTTTTAGTAACTTTTTGATTATTAATATTTTAAAAAAAATATTTATACTATTTTTAAAAAATTAATTATGTCATTTCATTAAGAACAAGTTGCTGATATCATAAAATATTACAATTATAATATATTAATTTTTATTAGTCGAAAACATTAAATTTTATAAGAAATTGCAAGTGCACGAACACTTTTGTGGCCCACTGTATATATATAGTTTGTTTATTGTACATTGTTAAAATTTATCTAATCCACCATTTTATATGTAGTGATGGTATATGTAGGAATTTAGATTCCTGAAAATATTCAATAAAGAACAGGAATTGACAAGGCAATGTGCTATGTGTTGCTTGATAGAAATAAAAATGGAATTATAATCCCCAAAAAAGACGATATTAGTACTCTTTCCATTGTAAAGTAATACTTGGTATTACACACCGTGCTTCCGTTATGTTTGCAAACATATATATATATATATATATATATATGCACACACACACACATAATTTTCAAACGTTTGCATAGTGTATTTATAGAGAGACAACATTGCAGTGGGTTAGTTCAGAGCATTAAAAGCAGCAAGCTTTTTTGTATTTCATAATTATAAAATTAAAAACAGTTTGGAAACTTGAAAATCGAAAATTTAAAAAAAATTCATTTTCGGATTCTCTCAAGTATTATTCTTAGTTCTACGCAATATAAAACGCACCATTTTTAGGAACATTTTGAGCAAAAAAATTTATACCTAAGGGGTTTATGTATGGCAAATAATTATGTGAAATTTTTCTTACCAATTTTAAAATGATATATATATATACATATATATATATATATATATATATTATATAAATATATATATATATATATATATATATATATATAAATATATATATATATATATATATATATATATATATATATATATATATATATATATATAAATAAATATATATATATATATATATATATAAACCTGCAATCCTGGTTCCTAAGGCCTGGAATTTGTCTTTATACTATATGCCTCCTTCCTACTTTTAGTTATCTTAGGTAAATAACTATATATTTATATTTTTGTTTATGTATATATGTGTATAAATTTATATATATGTGTATGTATATGTATATGATTATATATTGAAAAAATTCTTTTATATTGAATTATATATATATATATATATATATATATATATTTTATATATGAATTATATATATATATATATATATATATATATAGTGCAGCTTTAAAGGGCTTAATAAGTTTCACTTTGTCACCTGTTTCGTGAATATTTAATAAGAGCAACTGTAGCTAGGTATTTAAATTAAAAATCACAGGTCACACCCGTCGAGTTTCTGGAAAGGTACTTAGAAAATAAATTAAAATTTTACGTCTAGCAGCATAGTTACAGCAACGGAACTCCGGAAGATAAATTTTCTCGATTTGTGCTTTAAGTCCAAGTGGAAATATTCCTTCCGGTTTGAATTAATTTTGCTTCTCTTGACGAATTTGCTACGAATTAAAATTAACTTAGCAGACTAGTTTGATATCTAGGGACTTGGAATAAATTCATAAATTGATTTGTGATTAGATTATTCTTTTGGAGAAGGGATGGTGTAATTAATTTTATGGATTTACGAAATAAAATTTGGAATTGTTCTATGGAGAGTCTTGAAATATCATGATAACAAAATTAATGCCTACTTTAGAGCAGTATTTCGCAACCTTTTTTGTGCCATGCCCCACTTTAACATTTCTAAAGTTTGTGTGCCCCCCCCCATGTAACATACATAATATTTAATATTAAAAAATTGATTTGTTCACTTAAGAAACATAAATAATGGATTCTATGAATAAATCACTGTCAAATTGTTAACAAAACACAGTAAGTAAAATTTCAAAATATATAATGAGAAACAGAAATAAAAATTCAAAATAATTTTAATAATGATTTTTCCATATTAATTTGCCATTTTAATTTAGTGAGATCCTTGCGCTTGATGCTTGCTGCAGATAGATTTTATATTTGGTTCCGATTTGGTTAGCTTAATTCTCAAATCCCCACGTTGTGTTATATCCAGCCCATTTCTTTTTTTTTATCTGTAAATCATTTACAGCACTAAATCCACATTCAGCAAAAAATGAAGATGGAAACAGTAGTAATAGCTTTCCTGCAAACAACTGCGCTGTTTAGCAAATTTCTTGACAGGCCAGGGCTATGTCCCCCTCCCAGCAGACGGCACACTCCGTGGTGAACCCCGGTCGAGGCCAATCACCCAGTTGATATTTTGGTCTCGTTAAACAAGTTTATGCCTAATAATTATTTAAGAATTTGCTTTTTTTGATAAATTCGGCACCGATATCTAGTATTGCATTTAAATGGCCCGGAGCGGAAGGGTTAGTGTTGTGGCATATCCATTTTCGAATTGCCCCCCTGCGGAACGCCCGCGCCCCCCTGTGGAGCGTGGGCCCCACGTTGAGAAACACTGCTTTAGAGGGTTTCATTTTTAATTTTTAGCTTTAAACTGCGTTGCAATGATTTTTACCCCGTTTAAAGGTCTTTCTACGAGTAATAAAAACTTACAAGTCTGAAAATATTTATTTAAAAATCTATAGAAAGTACTGATTGAGATATAGGTATTTTAGTATTCTTGGAGAACTTATATATAAAATAGACTGGTATAACTGTTCACTAGGGCATTACTGGATTAAGATAAAAAATAATAGGGACAATCTTAGAGTAAAATAATACATTTAATAATATAAAAATATCCCAGTTACAAAGTACGGATACTTAGACGTTACAAAACAAAAGAGGGCAAACATTTGAGGAACAAAATAAACCAAATTAGCTTAAATATATATAATCCAGGATTGCATCGCGAGGTGGGATAACCACACTCCTTGGAATTCAAACCCTCTCTAACGGAAAAAGCAATGTGCTGCAAGTTCACGCCACTTTTAGAAATCTGTCAATAATGTAGTGGCATTTGTATTCTTGTCATGGAAATATAGTGTGCGTTATACTGGTAATATGTGAATGGTAATTTTAAATTCTAGATTTTTTTACTGTAAGTGATTATGTATATATATATATATATATATATATATATATAATACACAGATAGTTGTAGAACCTAAGACAACTATACTAAATAAGAAATAGGCACAGTAGTACAATAACAAACACCTGGCCTTAGGAACTAGGATTGCAGGCTTAAGCAAGTTTTAGGGCTAGCCAATCTTCACCTGTAGTTTGTCATACTACGTACCAAGAGGAAAGGAAAGAATAACATTTGGAGGAATTTAAATATAGTGAAATCACTAAACTAATAAAATAAAATTATAAAATTATATCCTACTAGTATTCACAGTATAGATTTAAATTCAATTCAAAACGTAGATAGTAAGACTTACTTTGGGAGTGTAATAACTGGTTATGTTTCCCGCCAAAGACAAGAGGGGTAAAACAGTTCCGCATACAGTAAATTATGATAGAATAATATAAAGTTTATATATATATGTATACTTTTAAAAAATCATAAATATATATTGATATAAATATTAGTGGAAAATATAAATGAATCCTAGAAATATTTAAATAATATTATTGATTTATGAAACATGTGGCGCCATCTATTTAATAATCGTACAATTAGTTTAAAAAAACACATAATGTCAATAAGTTATTAATACAAATTGTGTGTGTGTGTATCATTGAGAACTATTAGAAATATAATTGTAAAGAAAGTTAACAGGATATCCATGTCCAAAACATTGTTCAATAAAGTTATTAATATTTAAAAAAATATTAGCTTTATCACTAACTAAAACATTATTACGATAAATATAGTTAAAAATAATATTTCTATATATACATATTGATAAGTTTGAATTCCAGTAAGGCACTTTAAGAATGTTAAAATTAAAGGCATCTCTTTTATCATAAATATTACTATGAAATTTCAAATCCTTAATATACAATTTTACATCTAAGTAATTAGTTTTTATTGGATCTTTATTACATTTAACTAAGTTTAAGTAAGGCGGATAAAAAATAATATTGGGATTTAAATTATCATTTTTACCAAAAATAATTAAATCATCAATATATCTAAAAATGTAATAATAGTCATTATTAATAATATAATTATATTCATAAAAGTATAAATATAAATTAGCCAAACTATTGCTTGCTGGGCCTCCTTGTAGCAGGCCTTTATTTTGTTTATATAATGAACCATTAAAATTAATGTAATTTTCATTTCAGACAAAATCTATGAGAGTTTTAAATTTGTTAAAATTAATATTAAGATTATAAATACTGTGGTTTTCTAAAGTTACTTTAATAATATCATTGATATCAATAGAATTGAAAAGATCTTCAAAGTAATAACTATGAACTGAATAAAAATATTTTTATTTTGGAAAATATTTATATCTTAACAATTTCTAGTTATAGCTTTATTACATTGCTGATTAATAAAGTTTTGTATAATATTATGAAGTAATTTACCTGCAGTAGTAATATTTGTTTTAAAACCATTTGTCACAGTTCTAAATTTAACAGGACTTTTATGGAATTTTGGTGTTAAAAATATATATGGATACTTAATTTTAGGAACACAAAAACCTAACTATTTATAAAAAGCAATAATACGATTAATAATTTCACATTATGTGACAAATATAATTTTTTAAAAGAAAAAATTGAATATTTGAAAAGTGTTCATAAAGCATTATATATATCTTTATGTTTAAAAATCTTCTGTGCGTGTGTTTCTCAGTAAACTACTAAACGGCTGGACAGATTTCGATGAAATTTCTTGTGTAGATTCAAGTAAACTCGAGAATGGTTTAGATTCATAATTCGGCCCGATATCGCAATTAGTTAAAAATATATTAATTAAAAACTTTCAAAAAATAATACAACTCAACATTCAACTGCATTGTTGTAACAACGCTATTGTTATAAACAAGTAATATACAAAAAAAATTTAAATCAATTTCTTTTTAGATCAACCAAGAAAAAATTTATTTTAGCTACTTTTTATTAAATAGTTGAAAATAATATAAATATGTATATACATATGACAGAATCACAACATTAAGTGGTAATTAAATTTTATTAAATATGCTTAAAGTATTGTATTGTCATCCAAAACAATCGTGTATATAAAATTTCCTTTCAACTGAATGCTTTATTTAACGCGTGAGAAAAAAACCTTTTCAAATTTTGAAATAAGTCGTCCACGTGGCTGTATTTGTAATTTTTTAATCAATTGATTTTTATTAATTATAATAAAATTATTGTATTCTCATCGAAAATAATCATGTACCTTACATTTCAGCTCAATTGAGCGCTTTAAAATGTATTTTATTAACGATTGAAAATTTCACCAAGATAAATAAATAAATAAATAAACAAACAAACAAATAAAATATGTATATAGATCGTGAGCTAATAGTAGAAATTGAAAAAGACGTAAGATGGCGTCGAAAATTTATTTTCAGCCAAACTGGCCAAACCTGGTCTTTATTATTACGAAAATGCAGACGCGCGATTCACGCGTTTTAGCGTTTTTAATTAATATCTTTTCAAATAATCTTTATATATGTAATTCTTTTGTGCGTGTGTATGTAACTGAACTCCTCCTAAACGGCTGGACCAATTTTGACGAAAGTTTTGTGTGTTCCAGTGGAATCAATATTGGATTAGATTTATATAATTCGGCTTATAGAAATGTTCATTTATTAATTTTTTATTTATAAATTGTTGATCTTAGAATGTTTTACATTGGATCCGGCAGACTGCGCTACGATCGCAGTATCGAATATTCAAAAACTTTTAATATAATTCAAGTTGGTCCCGACAGTTGATGCTGTGATCATTTCAGGAAAATATTTTGTCACTTCGTGTTACTATTTTGTTGAAATAAATCGTGTGTTAATTAAATTATTACATTCAGATGTAATTAGTGTTTGAAGTTTTACTCAAAACAGTCCAGATTGTTAAAGATTATTGATAAAAATTTGGAATTTTTGATTTTAAGATGTGTGTACAGGACAACGTCTGTCGCGTCCTCTAGTAAAGGGTGTTTTTTTAGAGGTATAGAACTTTAAATTGCAATAAAACAACGATGTACTATTCGATTGACATGATTTTTTTTATTCGAAAGATAATATTGTGGCATTATATTTTAAATATGATTTCTGGCATATGACTGCTACATTTGGCTCGGAGATGTAGTCCAATATGGCCGTCCAATTTTCGATGACTTTTCCCAACATTTGTGGCCGTATATTGGCAATAACACGGCGAATGTTGTCTTACAAATGGTCAAGCGTTTGTGGCTCATCCGCATAGACCAATGACTTTACATAGCCGCACAGAAAATAGTCTAGCGGTGTTAAATCACAAGATCTTGGAGGCCAATTCACAGGTCCAAAACGGGAAATTAGGCGGTCAACAAACGTGTCTTTTAATAAATAGATTGTGGCACGAGCTGTGTGACATGTTGCGCCATCTTGTTAGAACCACAGTTCGTGGACATGATGATTGTTCAACTCAGGAATGAAAAAGTTAGTAATCATGGCTCGATACCGATCACCATTGACTGTAACGTTGTGGCCTTCATCGTTTTTGAAGAAGGATTCCACCAGCCCATAAAGCGCACCAAACAGTCAGTTTTTCTGGATGTAACGGTGTTTCGACATACACTTGTGGATTAGCTTCACTCCAAATGCGGCAGTTTTGTTTTTTGACGTAGCCATTCAACCAGAAGTGCGCTTCTTCGCTAAACAAAATTCGCTTATGAAAATCGGGAACAACGGCAATCTCGTTTTGGGCCCATTCGACGAATCTACGCCTGGCTTGATGATCGTTTTGATGAATTGCCAAACCAAACTGAGAATAAATCACTTGACAGCTGTTAAATCGGTCGCCATCTTGGAAAGTAATGCCAACTTAAACTTCTTTACCTTGAAAAAAAAACACTATTTTTATATATATATAAATATATAAACATACATACCTATATATATATATATACATATACATACATGCATATATATACATACATGCATATATATACATATATATACATATATACATATATTTACATATATACATACATATATATATGTATATATATATGTATATGTATATGTATATATATATATTGTTACGTAGATCCGGGTTCAATGATTTTATGCAAATTAATCACAAAGAAAATAAACTGTTCTTTAAGAACGATGCGAATCTACTGTCAAAAATCCAATCCTTTCAGTACAGGATTCAGCAGCAATATTCACAGAGTAAATCTACGAAGGTCTTCACACCTTCAACAGCAATCAAACACAAATATCTGTGTATAAAGTACACGTATGTAAAAGATTATTCACAAGCTCAGCCGAGCTAATTGCTTGTCAAAACAATGTTAACTACTCGCTGGTTTAATCAAGATTCCCCGCCATTTCGGTGATTTTCTTTATTTATAGGTGCGACAGAAATTTCTAGAAATTTAAACGGTCGTGTCATTGAGCGTGACTTTAGTGGAGAGATTCACTATTTTCTAGAAGATTCCAGAGGGTTCCAAACTCGCCAACATGGTTGCCAATGATGCCAAATTGGCCGCCAACTTGGTTGCCAAAAATGATGCCAACTTGGCTCTATCGCCAAGAACGCCATTATAACGTAAGGGGCGGCTTTGCTTGTGAATGGTACAATTTTAACATGAAATAAACATAACATAGAGTAATATAAATGCATTAAACATCCAAAAACAAATTATATACACTTTTTACACAAAATTCGTAACAAATATATATTGATTTTTTTTTTACTAAAGAAACGTGAAAAAATCCACTCTATGAATATCAAAAAGATAATGCTTTTCTATTACATTTATGTAACTTAAAAATGTAAAACGTATGTTAAACTTTATTGCCATATAATCCTTCATGACAATAAAGTTTTACATACGTTCTACATTTTTCTAGCATGATCGATTAAGGCTACGGAATATTGCGTACCATAACTATAAAGGACAAAATCCTATGCTATCTTCAATATTATATATATCGGGGTATTTAAAGGATTTATTACAAACATTTGAAATTCCAGATTATATCTTATGTTTTCACTAACATTAGAACTTAAAAAGAAAGAAACATTTTCTCGAAATATTTTTAAGATAGGGCAAGAAAGTAAGATTCCATACATTTTGGTAAAGTGCAGAGAGTTATCCTTATAAATTTAAATACATTCAACAGTTTAAGTTATCGTAAATAAATGAATAATGGTTATTAATAGTAAAAATTATGTCACTGTTCTACAAAGGATACACATTGCTTTTTCGTTTTCTGTGAACGGTAAAATATGCAATAATATTTTTACAAGAAACATTACCATTGTATTTTAAAAAAGGCCCCTCCTCACCCAATTCTCTCATTTACTCAGCCATACAATAAGGTCATGTTTTTTTTCTTCACCATTTATTTCAGTTCATATTTTCTACGAGTTTCACTTTATGCAGCTGAATTAATTTCATATAATACAATATTGGCATGCTTTCACACAAGGTTGTGTTGTGCATAACTCTTGACATCGTAAAAATTTTAATTGATATTGTAGTTTTAATGGGAGTGCAATGTTAGTTATTGCAAAGTCATAAGAGGTAATTAAACTCTTGAAATGACTATTTCTAGGAAAAAGACAAAATATTTGAAAATTGTTATGTGATACATAAGGAATTAAGTAAAAATTGAAAGTTATTACAAGACAAGAAAAATAAAATCTAAATACAAAGAAGGTTCAAATGAATAACCCTAGTTTAAAACGGAATGAAACGATACTGGTAGTATAAATGATAACTTTATTCAAATTATACATCATATCCCTAAGCAAAACTATCCCATTGATTAGCGAGCCAGAGGATCCCATGTTTCAAGAATCCCTAAGAACATGATCTGACTCAGTCCTTCCCAGTATCTTTGAGTTCATCACAAGCTGAAGTGCTACTTTTTCACATATTTTTTCAGGAGATAAAACCCATGGTATTCGCAGGGTGATATTTACGGACTATAAGGTGGATGATCAAGCTGCTGCCACATAAACTTGGCCAGTTTCACGTGAAGGAGCCTGAATACGTGTGGACAAGCGTTATCATGGTGTAGAGTCACACCCCGTGAGGAGCCCCAGTTTTTTGTTCTCGATGGGCATACGTAGACTTCGGAGTACGTCACAACATTCATCGAAGTTAATAGTTATTTTGTACTGACGGCATTCAACAAGTAGCGTCAACTGGACGGTGATCTTTCTAAGATACTCCACTCACTTCTTCTCATGCTCCAATTCAGGCCGGACTCTATTTGCATCCCTATATGTCTCCCATAGCTGCATATGCAAATATGTTAACGGTTACATTGTAAAGCAGTGCTTCTCAAACTTTCAATACTCGCGACCCACTATTCAATCATTTTCATTGCGCCCATCTCCATACAAAAACATTGTATTGAATTCAATAATATTAAACTTTTACACTAAAGCTACAGTGTACGACTTTAACCTCTTATGTGCTACCAACGTAAATAAACGTCTCGCCCAGCCAAATTAATAATCTTCTGGACGTATATATACGTCTTTTCGAAGCACGATCTTTTCTGAGAACTGCTATCCATAAAATTATTCCTATGACTTTCGAATACGATAAATGGACCTTGACAGTTTTTGCAAAGGATTTACTAATTTCAGAGGATTTTGAGTGTTTATTCCTCCCCCCCCAAAAAAAAACATCAAAATACGCACGTCTACATAGTAAACTGCGGTATTGAGGACCGAATCGCGTAACTTTTAATCGCCAGTTAAGGAACTAATTATAAACCGTACAAATCATCAAGATAAGTGTTAATATAAGCCCATGGGGTGACTGGTAACTATCAAACTTGTTCTTAGTATTGTTAAATTAATAATAAAATACATTGTGCAGTACAGCTACCTAAATTAATTGTAAAATATAGCATGCAGTACTAATACATTTATAAGCGAATTGCATTAGTGTAAATGTGTATTTTACATTTTATTATATCAGAAAGTATTTTGTTCGTTTACTTTAAGTAACTTAATAATGTTTTGAATAATCTTTAGTTTTCAACTTTTCAATATGCTCGCACCCCCTTTGTAGAGTTATCACGCCCCTAAAGGGGGGCGCGCTCCAAAGTTTGAGAAACTCTGTTGTAAATGTTCGTAACTTCTCATTTGAACACTACTAATACGTTAACTACCAAAAATTTAAAAATATCAAATATCAGGAAACAATACAATTTCTTTTGATCGATTTACTTTTTACAGCTCAATGATTTTTATGAAAATTAATCTTTTTTTTATTCAAATATATCAATATTTATTAACATTCCAGCTGTCAAAAATCGATGCACTTTTTCAATACAGTTTCGCTCATCCAACTGTCTCATCCACCTGGCTCATTCATCTCATCATTTCTATGAAGCAATACATTATAAAAGTATAGGTGCATTTTCTTTGCATAGATGCATTTGTTGATCTGCATTTCTCAATTATGTTTGAATCAATTTTTAGGGGTTCGATAAATATGCTGTCTGTCAAATAAAAATAAGAGACTGCAGTCGATAGTTGAATTATATTAAAAAGTCTCAAATTTGGAAGGAGTTGGTGAAACAAATATTGTGTGAAAGCAATGCTGATTAAAAAGTACAGCTGGTGTTTTTTTTCCAACAGGATTTCTAAAACAAAAACTATTAATCAAAGAAAAAGATTGATTAAATATTATATCAATTAAAAATGTTTGCTGACTTGATTCCAAATAAATTCTTTAAAGGGATAAATTGACGATTAAACTTATAAGGAACATGTTTGACATTTATGAAGAGAGTCTGCGGAAAAATTTTTTTTATATGTAGTTCAGTTTTAATAAGGATTCAGCAGCAATATTTTCAGAATAAATCTCAGAAGGTCTTCACACTTTCAGCAGCACTCAGGTTCAATTATCCGTGTCTAAAATACACGCATATAAAGGATTATTCACAAGCTATCGTTTGTTCAACAGCCGAAGTAATCACTAATCACTTCAACAATTTTTTTTTGACTAACTGATCGCTAGTCAAAACCAGACTGTGTCTTTCAGCGAACTTCTCTCTATTTATATCACTCGCGAATAATTCGAGAAAGGCCTGCTCGCATCATAGATCTTGAATTTAGAGTATTTGTCTACTAACTTCTAAAAGAATCCATAGGTTCTCGAAAGCGTCAAAAAACGGTCGCCAAGTCACCAAATTGGTTGCCAAATAAGACGCCACATTGGCTCTATCGTCAAGATTTCGCCAAGTTTCCATTAAATCACCCTTATAACGAAAGAAACGACGTTACTTGCGAATATTACAAATTAACATAAAATAAATATAACATTGAGTAATATAAAGCATTACACATCCAAATACAAATTATTTATAGTATTTTACACAAAATTCGAAACACTTTCATCTACAGATGCCAGAACATCTAATTTTAGAAGCAGTTTAATGAGGCAAATGTTTCCTGTCACAATTTTCTACGTCTTGTTGAAATTCTCATCACAACTGACAGGTTAATGTCAGCCAACTTAAATCTATATTTATACTCTTGTTGATATTTATGCAAGGAAGGTTTTGCTCACAAAAATGTATATTTTCTAAATGTAGAAATTATTTTGTCTCTCTTTCGTTCTTTGAATATCTTGGTGAGCCTCCCCGCACATACACACAGAAAAAATCACTTTCTGGGCTAGTAATTGCCTACAACTGACATACAGGAACGTTATTTTACAGCAAAACTGTCATATTTGGTTCACGTTTTTGTAGTTTTGCTGTTGTTTGATGATCTACAAATAGCATTTTGAACTTTTCTTTCTTGTGTCTATTTGACAAGGCGAAGCGCTACATTATGGCTTCATAGTTTTCTTCATAGAGTTCTTTAGACAGCATTTGAAAATTTCAAATCAACTCAAATGTTTCATGTTTAACGCTTATCTGAAATTTCTTTTGCTATCTTGATTAATATGCATTATTTCAGTAGGCGCTTTAATTTCTTGATCAGTTTCCACTTCTTTCAATAGGGATCACAGATGCTTATTTTTTTAATATTCTGCTCGTTTACATTTATAAACCATAATAAGTCGAACACCACAGCAATCAAAACCACAAAATTGTTCATGGGGAAAGTGTAGCATGCTCTAAAAATAATTTTGTAAAACGTTTTTCATTATGCATTATATGTTTCAGAAAATAATTATTCAAAGGGCTCAATATGCTTATCCATATATCATAAAACTTTTTCACATAGAAAAAGGTGAAACATAAATATATTATATATATTTACAACTTCCCTAAAAGAAGGACGGAGATAACCATACCGGTAAGTTCGAAGGTCAGCTAAAGTAATATTTTATGTTAAAAGAAACGTAATAAAAAAATCTCTCATCGTGGGATTACAGCAAATCAAACAAAATATTTTTTTAATTCGGTTATAGGATCAAAGATCGCTAATGAACTATTGAAGTGGAATCTTTTATTTTTGATGATCCCCAGATGATAAAAATAAACTATATCAGTGTAAATGTGTATTTTTTTATTATGTCAGAAAGCATTTTGTTTTACTTCATTCCAAAAAATTATTTTGAAACCTTTAATTTTTAATATGATCGCGCCCCCCTCGCAATGTTACCGCCCCCCCAGGGGGCGTGACCCCACAGTTTCAGAAACACTGATGTATATGCAAAATGTAAGACAGAATATTTGCTCAAAATATCACAAAAAGCAATCCATTCAATTTTCTTTAAAAATTTATGAGGTAATATTAAAACGCTTCTCCTCCTACAATAATTAAAGTACACACATGGAATTTGATTTACATATTTGTCAAACCATGTACAACAAAAGTTGGTATGGGTTTGGGTATAACATGATTCAAATTCCTAAAAAAAATTTTTTTTATGAATTATTATGAAAAAATCCCTAAAAAACGTACAAATTCTAAGTTCAAATACTTTTAAAAAAATAAGTATTGCTTTGATTCAAAAATGCATACCAACTTTTGTTATATATATTGATAGCAATCTATAAAAAAAATCAAGACATTTCATGCAATAGAAAAAAAGCCTTAGCATTTTAAAAGAAAGAAAAGAAATAATTTTTTTTTGTTCTGAGATAAATCAATTTAAAGTTTTTATTTACTGTAAAAAGATATATAAGTAAAGGCAATAAAACTACTAAAAAATTACTGTATGTACTACATGCCCATGATCAAAGTTTTATAAAGCTATTATATAAAAATTGTAATTTTATATGTTTAAAATTAAAAATTTTCAGTACTTTACATTTTTAAAAAATTGCGATGAATAACATACGAACCCATTTAACGATGATTTTAAAATAATTCTAGTTTACATCTTCATTTTTTTTTTTTTACATTTATGTTTAAAAAAACCCAGGACTTGTATATGTAATCCCTTCTTTTTTTCTTTGAATATTTTTCTTTTCGCATATTGGCTAGTTTTACTCTTCAACGTGCTATGAGAAAAGCAAAATTACTTTGGTGGTTTCTTTCTTTTTTACGTCTGTAATCACGTGTGGCAGCAATTATTACTGCTTCTTCACCAAGATACAAATTAAGTGCCTTTTGTATTTCTTTTAAGGCTTTCAAAGTACCAAAGTTATACTCTGATACTGCTTCAGAAACAACTATATTTACACGTCGTGATTTCGCTGAAGTTTCCTGAAAGCACTTACTCCAAATCACGCTATGCAAACTCTTGTTGCTGTTCTGAGTCAGACATCTGGCACATCCTTTCAAAAGACTATCAGAAGCTAACCTTTGATATATTGGAACAATTTTTGTAAAGTAATGTGGATTTATTGGTGTTCCAATATTAAGTTTATGTGGTGCAGGTTTTTCACCTTTAGCTAAGGCTCTTCGATAAAAACACCACGAATCTTTGCCAGGAGGGCATTTCATGTACATTGGATTTTTATCTGTCGAGATACTGTGATAAAGCCAGGCATATATGGATTTTTCATGCCCCGAATATCTCCTTTATTTTCCAGAATAGCTTTCTGATTGTACTGCGTTAGTTTTTTTATCGTTGTTTCTTTTAGGCTGCCATAAGATTTTCCTCCTAAAGTGATACCTTTAGCTCTCCAATCTTTCACAAGATTGCGTAAGCTGGTGCCTAACCTTTTGCTTACGTGATTAATACACTCCTCGTTCAAAATTTCAATGTCTGGTACATATATTTTAGGCTATTTAAGAATTTATGATCTTTAGCATCACCTTCATATAACAATGTTGTGTAACGGAAACAACATGCTTCTGATCGAGACCAAATTTTAGCTGCAGCCTTCATTTCCATTGCTCCTGATGTCCCAACGTGATTAATCTGGCAGGAATATTTGTGGCCAGAATACCAAACATCGTATTCAGCTGTAGTTTCGCCTAATTCATTTTTCGCACTTATACATGTTGGATAGTACTTGCTCATAATTTCATAGTCAATAACATATCCTGTTAAAGTGTCAACTACGCAGCCAATACTGATTTGGGATGTGTGTCCTCGGGTCAACCATGTCCCATCAAATGAAACAGCAATATCAGCAACAGTATTCGACCCATTTTGAACCCGTTTGCTCTATGCATTTTGAAAACTGTTATCGACATAGTTCAACGCAGTTTGGGAAGCAAGAGAGTACACTAAGTGGATGCAGCATTTAATTTCAATAAAAGTTTTACTCGACATCAAAGGCATATTGAGAAAAATGCAAAATTTTTCAACCGATGCATGCCTTCCCCCACTGATTGCAAGAAATGCTTTAACAGCACGAACATTCACATGGAAAGGTGTAGAAGTATTTGACTTTTTTTCTAGTGTTCGAGATGTAAAGCATTCCATTTTTTGCTCAGGACATGTTCTGCATACCAGTTTCAATTGATGGGAAAATCCATATTTATGTCCAAGTTCAAGTTTTGAAGTTGGTTGCAGCTAACACAAAAAGTATACTTGAAAATATCATACAAGGCATTTTTGTCAACAATTACAGTGATGGCAAAAAGTCCCGAACACACTCATTTTTTTAAGTAATTTTTGTGTTTGACTTCATTTTTCGTTGTGAAATTATCGCACTATCTTAAATATTGTTATTGATTTTAATGTATTTTTTATGCTGATTTGAAATATACTACTAGTTTCTTAATGACTAAAAGATTTTTTGTAGTACAGCTACCTGAACACAATAATGTGAAATGTGTACAGAATAAAACAATATAGAATAACATAATATGCGATTGATTGATTGATTGATTGATTGAATATTAACGTCGCACTGTTCAGCTACACGAGGGCTTTAACATAATATGCGAAGAAAAATAACACGAAAATTGACAAATACGGTACTGAAATTATTGCACTATCTTAGATATTGTTATTGATTTTAATGTATTTTTTCATGCTGATTTCAAATCTGTTTGTATATTTCATCTAAAGTAAATAGTTTCTTTGATATGTTGAAAAAACCTTGACAAGAAAGCACAAGGTCACTGTAAGAATGAGTGAGTGTGTTTACCACCAATGATATACTTCGTTATTTCAACCAATCAGAGAGCAGTAGCGATAAAGAGTTGAAAGAAAACTTGAAATGTGAATTATTGTATTGAATGCAGTTGTGTGCTTGTGGAAAATATTGGAATTATGACTAAACTTTCATATCTGCCTGAGAATAAAAGGTACAAAATAATACATTTGAAGGAAGGTTATTCTATGCTCCAAATTGCTGCTAAAGTACCATGTGGCATTTCTACTACTGTGAGAACTTTGAAATGACTTTCTGAAACAAATTTTATTGCCAACAGGGGACGATCAGGACGACCAAGAAAAATATTTTTACGTGAAGATCTGTTAGAGAAAGACTGCTGGAAATTGGGTTACGAGGCTGTAAAGCGCGCCCAAAACCATTACTGACAGAATTTCAACGCAAGAGGCGATTGACGTGGGCAAGGGAACATTCATTATGGACTATTAAAGACTGGGAAAAGGTACTATTTAGTGTAAAGAGTCAGTTTTGTATTTCTGGCAACCAAAGTTGTGCCTATGTAAGACGACGCACTCATGAGGGATTCAGCCCTCAGTGTCTGAAGCCCACAGTAAAGTACCCGACAAAAGTGGTGGTATGGGGTTGCATGTCTTCTCATTTTGTTGGAAGACTTCACATCGTTAGCGGAACAGTGAAAGTCATGGATTACATTGAAATACTACAAAATAAGTTGCTACTAACTGCGAGAGATCTTTTTGGGAATCAGGGTTTTTCAGGACGATAACACCCCTTGTCATCGTGCAAAGGTAGTCCAGAAATGGTTGAAAGACAATACTGTGAATAGAATGAACTGACCAGGACAGTCTCCTGACCTGAATCCGATAGAGAACTTATGGTTTGAAATTGGTTATGAAATTTCAAACAAAAAACCTTCAAACAAACGTCATTTAATTGAAGCTTTATCATTTTCCTTCAACCATATTGTCACGAAAGATCTTCTTTTGAAATTGGTGCATTCCATGCCGAAAAGATGTAGAGCCGTAATTAAAGCAAACGGCTGGCCCATAAAATATTTATTTTCTAACATGTGACAACAATGCAATTTTCAAAATGCTTATATATTAAACATACCATATTTATCAATTTTCGTGTTATTTTTCTTTGCATATTATGTTATTCTATATTGTTTTATTCTGCACACATTTCACATTATTGTGTTCAGGCAGCTTTACTACAAAAAATCTTTTAGTCATTAAGAAACTAGTAGTAGATTTCAAATCAGCATAAAAAATACATTAAAATCAATAACAATATTTAAGATAGTGGGATAATTTCACAACGAAAAATGAAGTCAAACACAAAAATTACGCTAAAAAATGAGTTTGTTGAGGACTTTTTGCCACCACTGTATATAGCTTGGTCCATCATAGGTGTCAGCAACATTTTCTTGTTCTAGTACACTTTTTTCTTGCCTAGAAATTCTTTCATTTTTAAAAATGCTATCACCACTTGAGACTTGAGCAACATTTAAATTGTGTTCTGAAATGTCTGTATTGTTTTCAATTTTTGTTTCAGTGTACCATCGCTTTTGAATACTCAATTTACTTGATTTGTTCTTCCTCTTCGTACGAAGCATGTTTAACTATTAAAATGCTGTATTAGAATACGTTTATATATGTAAAAAAAACTGTTAAACTGATAATTATAAAATAATTAGTCATGAAAAATACTTTTTTTTGTTAAACCGAAACTAAATATTTCAAAAATATGAAATAAAAATTAGCATAATAAAGAACGCAGTATAGTTCAACAAATGTAAACAAACATTAAGAATGGATTACAATCTCTTCACTTTATTTCAAAACTGCTTAACTGTGAAATTAGAATTAATTAAATTGGCTAAAAAAGGAAAAGTACGTCTGCTAGAGCAGAATGATGTCAGAATCTGAATTCTGACGAGCATGTTAGTTATTATAACTTTGAATGTTTTTGATTTAGAGCTCTGAAATTTCGTAACATAATAGAGAAACGTATAAGGAATAATTTAGGCAAAAAAAAAAAAAAAAAAAAAAACTTTTTTCGATTTTTTGATCGATTTTCGTCAATTGAATCGTACCTTGTCTCCTTAAATAACTTAAATACAAGAAAACAAAATATAATTATGTAGACTTACCTTGCAGCTGCACCGGATATATTTGCACAAAACTGCCATACAATGACAAAAGAGCTAGTATAAGACAGAGGTTATGTAATATAAATCTTCTGATTAAATCCCTTTATTAAAGATTTGTGTGACCTAGAATCTTCTCTTCCCAATCAACTACCTGTGTTAATATATCTTTGTTTAAATTAATTCATGTGTAGAATTAAAAATATTGTTAAATTACAAAAAAAAAATATCACACAAAGCCGGATTGGGTCTTCTGAACAAATTATCTATGATTTTAATTGGGAATTGTAAAGCAGATTTTTCAAAAGACAAATCAAAGCCTTTAGATAATATTTTAAAAAGAAAACTCCATTTAATTATCTCAAATGATCCAAATAAAAGCACAACGAAGTAGGGAACAACGCTTGACGGAGTGATTTTTATAGATATTTAAATAAAATTTTGCATCTAAAGTATTTATATCCTATTTCAGCTACCATAAATACACATATTGTTTCTTTCTTAGAATATGATTAATTCACAAATATCTAGATATATATTATAAATGTGAAAGTTTGTTTGGATGTTTGATCGTTTTTCACGTAAAAACAACTGAAAGGATTTTAATGAAACTTTACAGTAATATAGCTTATAAATCAGAATAACACATACACTATAATTTATAAAGATACTGTGTGAACTGTCTGAAATAAAACGCTATTTGTCAAAAGAGTAGGAAAAATTCTACCATCTGCAAGCTATTCTGGCATACACGGCAAAAAGGCCCACGACAGCATATATATATATATATATATATATATATCTTATTTGTGAAGAAATCATTTTTGTTTTGACAACGCATGGCGCTCGCTTCTAATTTATTCATATAATCAGCGTAATCCCTATTTTTTTTTTTAATTTCAGGATAAAATTAAGTTTTGAAGGGAGAGGTTGTTATAAATCTCTCTTTATTTAAATATTTTTTTTTATGATTTTGCTATGCACATATGGTAGTAAGAATTTGATATTTTATTCAAAATAAATACTTTTATCTCTTCTGATACTTAAAGTAAATAAACTTTATCTTTCACATTACATCATTTGGACAAATTTTCAAAATGTGTTTGTGGTTAGTAGTTAATTGTAGCGCTATAATTTTAACTGAATAGGCAGATACTGCATTTTAAAGTATAAAAATAATTATAAGTACTGTACAGTATTTTTTGGAGTAAGTGAATATTAACGTTGCACTTTTCAACAACACGAGGGCTTTTGGTGACGGAACACGTAATTTTGAACCATGGTGAAGTGACGTGGACGACACCTGAGCTGGTATCCCCTTCTCCTAACTACCACACCACACCAACTTAGAAAGAATATTCTTTGAAATCCACTCTTCCTAGATATATGACAGCACGGGTTCTGTGATGAGTATTTTAGTTGGGAAGGCGAACAGTTTTTAGCAGGTATTGCGCTTTCAGATGACGACAATTTCAGCGGATTGCGAAAATTATCATTTTTGTCCCCAAAAAATAGTTAATGTCAAAATTTAAGTGTCTTATGTTTTTGTATGTTTATGGAGACCTTAGAAAACGATTTGATTATTTATTTTAAGTGAACGGTGTTTTAAATTAATTTTACAGTGAAATATCTTTAATTAATTTATTAGCTCCAACGGATTAAATTTCCCAAAGTGAAGTATTTTGTTTATGTATATCCCTTAATTTTCAATGTAGTGATCCAAAAAAAATATATTGCATGAAAAAACTGCAGTAAATCATTATGTGGTAGATAAAGCATTAACGTACATCGCTCCCTACACGGCTGGTCTTACAAATTTCTAATAAAGCTCGAGCTATGAAAGTAGCTAGACATTTGCCAACTTGCTATGGTCAACATTTTGCTATGTTTTCATTTAATCACCATTATAATTTAAGAGAAACGACGTTACTTGCGAATATTACAATTTTAACATAAAATAAATACAACAGAAAGTATTATTAATGTATTACACTTTCAGATATAAATTATTTACTCTATTTTAAGCATTCATTACACAAAACTTTTAACAATGGGTTCCTTTTGCTGAGCAGAAATCAGCTTATGGAGGTATTTTCAAAAGAGTTACGGGCCTAAGAGTTACGGGGAGTAATACATAAAAAAATCCTTTTTATCAGCTATTAAATCTGCAGACTTAAAATTCAACAAAGGGATTTTTTTTCTTTTTTTTGTTCAGATGAGATAAGCAAAAAGCCTTTTTTGTTTAATTTGCAACTCTCTCTATCTCTCTCTCTCTCTCTCACGTAAAATAAACTATTTAAAAATTATTTATCCTTCAATCTGTGTTGTTTAATTTTTCCGTTCACCCATGCGAAGAACGGGTATACCAGCTAGTGATTGCATACTTCACACATAAATATTACTTTATGAGTACAGAAGTATGAATAAATAATGTTATAGGACAATACTAATATCCCCTTGTTTCTTATTCGACCAAGTAATCCTTGAAATAACGTTACAAAAGTTGCAGTTATCACTTCTATCGTGTGGTCATAAGCACGCACACCTTTTTACTATCCCGTATTTTTTAGTCCTGTTGCTAATATTTTCATAAAATGATTTCATTCGCTCAAAGTTTAGGTGATATTTTCTATGTAAAGTGTTATAAATTTAAACACATTAAATTTTACCGGAGTGAGTGCGTGAATGAATATGAATGTGACCCTATTGAGCTATATTCGAGAGCTTTTGGTGATGGACCTCGTATTTTGGAATCAGGGTCAAGTGACGATGATAGATTTTACTAGAGGCTATAGCCTAAATTTTAATTTTTCTGCTACTACACTTCGTTAGTTCGGTAACTCATGCAGAAGGCATTGGAATCATTAAAATTTCATTTCAAAAACATTTTTCATTAAAATTTCAGTCATAGCAGTAAAAAATAAACAAAAAAGTTATAGCATTTATTTTTACAGTACGCATCCGCATTTTCTTTTAGTTTTTGCCCGCTCTTTAATGGACTGTATACACACAGACAGTACACAGTTGAGCCAAAAATATCCCTTTTTTGAGAATATAAACGCTTATAAACACCAAACATGCAAAAAAGTATAAGCAAAAGGAAAAAAATAAGATTATTTCCTTGTAGATAGGAATCAGTGTAATATTCTAAGCTGTTACAATTAAATGTACATAAAATTTTAGTTGTATTAAATAAATCGCAACTAGATATTTTTAATGTTTCAACATAACTAAATAAATCAAATTTAGAAATGTTCTAAAGTGAAGCATTTGCATTATTTTCTATGTAAAAAAATTCCATAACAATGTAGTTAATTTCTCAATACACGTATTAGTTCTAGATTTTAATTCAATTACAAAACTTTAAGTGAGACATGTTTCATAGAATGAACGAAACCTAATTGCATATTCTATTTAAAGAAATTAATTGTAAGACATCTTTAATAGCTTGAAAATTGGAACACACAGAAGGAAATGAAGTATTGTAATTTAATTAAATCGTTGTGAAAGGTTCATCGAGATAAACAAAGTATAGAATTAAAAAAAATAATCACTGAAAATCTCTTTTTTCAAAAGCTTCCCGATTTCATATATTAAGAAATGCTGTAAAATTATCGAACTCAATTAAAACTTCTAAAAATAGATTCGTTAAATGCTGAATAAAGAAAATTAATTAATCAATTGAAAAATGCATCTTTCTTTTCAATTTGCATTCGATTTAATTCTTCTTAAAACATTTCGTTCATTTTATAGTACAGCAATTTGGGATTCAATTATCAAGAAGTATTTTAATTCTTGCACGTATAAATTACTGGTATAGTATATTTTACTGTAAAATATAATATATATTTTTCAAAAGTAATAAAACATTTTTAAAATTAAACAGTTTTACAATTCCTGATTAAAAATGCCTCAAGTCTCATCGATTATTTTTCATCTGAGAATTGATATTTGTCTCCTATATAATAACTATATTTGTTTTGATAAATGAGAACTTTACTTTATCTGAAGGAAAATTGTATTAACTTAATATGGATTGAATGTTTAATGATACTAGATAAAATATCACAGCATGACACGAGGTAATCCAATTGAAATAATCTCAATAAGAATAACATAATGTTTTTTTTCGTTAATTGAGGAGATTAGTTAAAAATTTGAACTAGTGTATATCTTACGATATAATTTTTGAATTCCTATACGAAATACTTAAGCATTTAGAAGTATTTAGAAACGTTCTAAATAACTTTAAAGCTTAATTTTAACTGTTATTAACTCAAAAAGACTATATTTTCGTAAGTCACGACCAATGGAATAGTTAAAGAAACACACACTTTCGATTATTATTTTTATTATCGTGTACACATTTTTAATAAGATAACTAACCAACATGTTTAAAGTGAATCATTTATCTTGTTTCTTCTTAAGAATTCATTGAAATACCTTTTATTCAACAAATTTGAGCTAAAATTATAAAATATATATATAATAAAATAATAAAGGACATATTCTAATTCCAACAAACGTAAGAATAAGCGAAATTAGAATTTAAAAACCTATAAGAAGCCGTCAAATTATGAATATGCATTTAAAAAGCCAATACAACTGTTTCTGACTTAGGGCGGTGAAGTAAGGTTAAACTTCTTTTACAGAATCCAACCTTCCCCGTCTAGCAGAAAATTTCAAAATAGTACCGCAATAGAAAGGAAAGGAAAACTTAGAAGGAACATTGAAGCCAAGCCTAATAATAGCACGTGTACGCGAAACTGGATTACTGGATATAACATATTAACTGGATTGATTGGCTAATGTAAAATTGTACAATGATACATATTGAAACAAACAATAAACTCGAGCAATGAGATCTTTACTTACCAAAAATTAAAACATTTTCGAATAATGAAAATAAAAGAATGCATGCCAACTGCAGTAACACCATCCGCAAAGTGGTATTACAATATAATAAGTGTGGCTATCTAACTCTCAATTTCACTATGGCGTGATATACATGACTCTTTAGTAACAGATAGTAACAAAAGTACTATTTGTAAGTTAAACTAAATGAAATTCAAAAAAATTGTATTAAAATATTCGTTTTTATTATTATAAATATATTTGAATAATAAGTTATTTAAATATCCACAATGTAGGCAAAATTTGTGAATTTTATTAAAAATTTAACATTTTTCTGATTCAACACATCTAAAACTAAATTATTATTTCTTTGAACATATTTAATTACTACACTGCTGGACAATTGCTAAGGACGGATAACACTATCATCCATAGCATCCACAAAATAAAAGGAAGCAAAATGTGGAAAATTAGAATAAGTGCGGGATATTAGTAAGAAGAAGTATGAGTATGCAAATTTTTTTTCCTCGTCTGTTCATCACGTGATAGCGTTCTTAAAAGCTTTAAAGGTTTTGACGCGTGTGGACAGTTGCTGTTTCCAAGTCAAAGTTTTACAGGAAAGATTTAACAGACGAACTTAAAATTTTTGGCATGTCTTCCCGACATCACATAGATGATTTTATGCGTGGCCGAATTATTGGAAAGATCGAAGAAGGGCGAAAAATAACAGATGTTGCCAGGGAGCTCGACATCGTCCACAGCGTTGTTTCACGGCTGTGGAAGTCATTTAAAACTACTGGAATGTGTAGTAGACGGTACGGGGGAGGTCGTGTTAGAAGTACGAGACGCCTGCAGAAGACAGATATATCGTCCGATCAGCAAAAAGGAACAGGCGCACCACAGCTCAGCAGGTGGCAAATCAGTTTCTTGCTGCCTCAGGAAAGCAGATCTCCCGAAAAACTGTTGCCAGACGTTTGAGGGGAGGAGGACTATACGCACGCAGACCAGTTGTCTGTGTCCCATTGACCAGACAGCACCATACTGCCCGTTTGCAATGGTGTCGTGAGCATCAAAATTGGACTGAACAGGACTGGGCATGCGTACTATTCTTAGATGAGAGTAGGTTCAGTCTGTCATCGGATTGTAGACGCCAACTGATCTGGCGTGAGAGTGGTACTGCTTATCGTCCAGAAAATATCCAGGAAAAGGACCGATATCCGACATGCAGTATCATGGTGTGGGCCGGCATCATGATCAATGGCCGCACGCGCCTACATGTGGTTGCGAATGGGACTATGACGGGCCAACGATACATTGATGAAGTTCTACTTCCTCATGTTTGTCTTTTCCGTGGTGCTGTCGGTGATAAATTTGTTTTTATGGATGACAACGCAACATGCCATACAACACTCGCTGTTCAGGATTGTCTAGACAGCGAGGGTATTCAACGTCTCGTATGGCCAGCGCGTTCTCCAGATCTAAACCCCATTGAAAATGTGTGGGATGGTTTGGGGAGGGAAGTTGCTGGCCGAAACTATCCTCCGACAAACAAGAACACCCTCATCCGTGCACTCACAGAGGAATGGGATAAATTGCCTCAACAGCTGCTGGATAATGTTGTGCAAAGTATGGCATGACGTGTGGAATATTGCATCACACTCCACGGTGGACATATCCCGTACTGATATCTTTCTTTAAGGTGCCTGCTGACTTTTATAGATGCATTGTTCCATTTCTCCGTACGCAAATCAAATGAACATTTTTTTTCTTTCAGATGTTTCACAGCTTTTGTACTTTCCAGAACAATAAGTATTCTTTATTCTAATGTCTGAACAGTGTGGCAACTATATTTTATCCTACTAGGCCACATGTCTCACTTAATGTTATGCTACATAGCAATT
>BMAU01004477.1:152500-226511 GCA_019973935.1 Trichonephila clavipes
CACCAATGTGGATTGTGTGTCTAAATAACTACATAACTATAACAAAATGGACTATAACGATCAATTTGTTGACAATTTGATGTTAAAGCAACAATGCAAAGAAAATAATCAGATAATTCTCCAAAAACTCAATAAATGCTTTGTTTCTTAAAATATTTGAAAATTTTGCATTAAATTTCTTTATGTTCTTGTGAAAAAATTTTTTTCTGTAACTTTTATTAAATCTATGCATATTTATTGTAATCTATGTAAATAAAATGTATTCTCTAATAACCTTAATTTTGGTGATTTTTTAAAACTTCTTATGAAACACGAAATTCTTTCAACACACAAAATATATTGAGTCATTTTAGTTTCGTGTTATACGATTTTCACTGTATATATTCATATTGTATGTACAGTTCATTCAGTATTGTATTGCATGTGTTAATCCAGATCATTCGCATTCCTTTTGTTAGACTAGGTTGAAAAAGATTTTCTGTAAATTATGCTATTTATGTTGCATTACTACGTATACCGTTTTATAACTTAAAGAGGTCTCAGAGGGGTTAAATTTCTCTAGAGGTCTGAAAATATGAACAATTTTCAAACAGGTATAATCATTTTAAATTAAAATTATATAATTCAATTTTTTACACAATATTTATAAAGGAAGGGGATTCAGAAAAGTATAAAATGTTTAAAATATAATCATAATTTTAAAAATTATAAATATATGAAAAATAATATATAAATAATTATAAATGTATTAGAAACTTTTCTATAAGAAATATTTATTACGTCGCGCATGCTTTTTCTAAAATACACTCATGTCCATAAATTAAGGATAATGAAGTTCAGGCAAAGAAAGAGACAGAAGCAAAACAAATTTGACTTAGTTGTAAAGTCTATTTATTAAACAAAAGGTAAAGATAAAAAAAATGCTGTATGTTTGACATAATTAATAAAAACTGCGATATTTACTCCTGGAACAAATTTGAAAAAAGAACCTATTTACAAAAAACAGTATAACATGGTTAGTATGATGGTTAATACGGAGTATGTCTCCCGGACGATGCAATACAGGCCTTACAACGCCTAGGCATGCTGAGTATCAAATTATTAATCTGATCTTGGGGAATTGTACACCACTCATCAAGCAATTCCCGCCGAAGTTCCGGTAGACAGGTGAGAGGAAGTTGACGGGGTGCAATTCGTCGGCCAAGCATATCCCACAATGCTCTACTTGATTCAAGTCCGGTGAATATGCTGGCCAATACATAAGGGTGATATCCTCCGATTGAAGGCATTCGTCTACAATGTTTGCCCGGTGAGGACGGGCGTTGTCATCCATAAACCGAAATTCAGCACCCATGGCACCCCGAAACATACGTCCATGTTGTTCCAGAATGACATCCCGATAGATGTGGCTTGTCATCGTTACACTCTGAACATGCAGGTCAGTTCTGGAACCAAGACGAATTCCTCCCCAAACGAGCTATTCTGCACCCCCATAACGGTGTCGTTCAGTGGCGTTCTCTTGGTGGTAACGGGTACCTGACACTCTCCATATTAAAGTCCAGGGAGATTGATTGATTAAATATTAACGTCGCACTGTTCAGCTACACGAAGGCTTTCGGCAAAGTCCGGTGAGAATCAGACTGCAAACTAAACCTGGACTCGTCGAATAACATCACACAAGACCACTGTTGCGGTGTCCGCAATGCATGCTCTCTACTCCAGGTTAATAGTAGGCGATAGTGAGTTGCGGTAAGTGGAACACATATGACAGTCCTACGAGCATAGAGACCAATGTGTCCTAAGCGTCTGTACACGGTCTGCCTGGAAACTGTCGTACCGGTAGCTGAAGGGAGCTGACAAGACAGGTCTGATGCTGTGCTACGTCTGCTTCTTTTGGCAGTAACTGCCAAATACCTGTCCTCATTTGACGTTATAACTCGGGGACGACCTGTGCTGTAACATCTACTCACATTAGCATCATCTTGGAATCGTTTCCAAGGTCTGGAGATGACACTCTGGGCGATTCCAAGTTTCTCGGATACTTCCAGCTGGGTACGTCCTCATTTCAGTCGTCCAATAATTCTACCACGTAAAAAATCATCCAAATGCTTCCTTTGTAACATAACTATGCGGTTATTGCACTGGAAGGCTTTTAAAGCGCTTGTGACCAATTTTTCTTCTTTGCCACCATTCCTTATATACACCTCTCTTACTCTCTCGTCATTGTGACATACTATCAGCGCCATCTGGTGGTTTCCTGTAATTTGGATATTCTTCTTCAAGATGTGTGTGATAATTCTACAGGTGAAATTTTTATTTTAGAGTTCAATTTCTGTGTGATTCTGAATTATCCTTAATTAATGGACATGAGTGTAGTACCTTTAATTACTAGAGCTATAAGTTGATAAATAGAGATAAATGTATTCTCATTACACTGTAGCTATTTTTATATAAATAAAATAATAACTTACATATTTTAAAAAAATAAAAAAATACATTTTTTTGAAAATATTTAAAAAATTGCAATGCTTAGTTAAAATATTTTGAAATACCCAAGATATATAATACCAAAATTAGGTTGGGTTTAAAGAATATTATGCATTTTTTTTTATAATTCTAGAAAATTTATACATCAGAGGCTACTATTATAGAAAATAGCGTGCGCAACGCCAAAAATACTTAATATTTATCACATAATTTTCATATGCTTATGATTTTTAAAATTACAATTGTATTTTAAGCATTTTATACTTTTCTGAAGCCCCATTCTTTTATAAATAATGTGTAAAAGATTCGAATAATTTAGTTTAAATTCAAAAAAATTATACCTGTTTGAAAATTGTTTATATTTTCAAACCTTTAGAAACATTTAACACCCCTGAGACCTCTTAAACAATTTCACAATAGGCATTTCTATTAGATAATTTGTTTGTTAGAGTAACGTAAGCTTATTATTAGACATGCTATTATCATACTTCACTTCATTTTGAAAAATGGTTTTTTTTTCAATTTTTCGAGAATTATTATGTAGCAATATTCTGCTGAAGGGAAATTTGGACTAGCTTAAAAACTAGATTAAAACTAGCTTGTTAAACTAGCTTAACCCTACTCCATGACCTTATGTCAGTGACAGATCTAGAAAATATAACAGTTTTCCAATTTGGTAAATTGACTTTTTATATGATTACATACAGTGGACCACAAAAGTCTTCGTACACTTGCAATTTCCTATAAAATGTAATGATTTTGTCTATTAAAACTGAATATATTGGAATTGTTATTTTTTATTATATCTGCAACTTGTTCTTAAAGGAATGATACAATCGATTATTAAAAATAAAATAACAATTTTTTTCAAAAATCAGTAATCAAAAAGCTACTAATATTTACGCCACAAAAGTCTTCGTAGACTTAATAAAAATCGCAACATAGTTTTAAATGCATTTATTTCTTAATTTAGCAATTGGTAGGATATTTTTTAGCATCCACAACAAATTTTGAACTTCTTGGTATAGATTTAATCAGTTTTTTTTGTAATTTCTGCTTCATTTTTTCTCCATTCTTATATGATTATTGTTTTTACTTCACATTCAGTGTACGAAGATTTTTGTGGCGTAAATGTTAATTTTTTTTAATAATAATTTTTTTTAAAAAAAAGTTACGTTATATTTAAAAAAATCGATTGTATCATTTCATTAAGTACAAGTTGCAGTCATAAAAAATTTACAATTCCAATATATTAACTTTTATTAGTCGAAAACGTTAAATGTTTTTTGAAATTGCAAGAGTACGAACACACAAACACTTTTGCATTCCACTATATATTTTGGTTTATTGTTGTTCTTGGTTATCAGATCCAACATTTATTCATTCTTTGTTTTACAAGATATTCACTATGTGTATAGTTATTTTGTTATGCTCTCACTATATAAATATATATATATATATGTATTTGTTATTATATATATTGTATTTGTTATTATATATATATATATATATATATTTTATTATGTTATATATATATATATATATATATGTATTTGTTATATATATATCATGTTTTGGAGAAATTCTTGGATTGACAGGAGAAATGGAACGTGCAGCCATTTGTCCTATTATATTTTATTCCAATATTCAGTAAAGAAGTCTGCACTCTGAACCATGACAAAAACGAGAGCTCTTTTAGCGTTGATCAGCAGCGAGTGAGTCCTTAGTACACGTGTCTTCTTTAAGACCGGCGAAAGTAGTAGTCAAAGTTCCTATGCGGAAGGTAGGTTGAGTTGTCCTGGTAGGAAGTTTACCCCAACTGACACTTGTGGGGCTGGGGACTCATCGCAATTTCCCCCCTCCGCATGGCTCGTACAACAACAGGGACAGGATCACTGACGACACAACGATGACTGAAAACTTAGGTATATTGTTCTTTAAAACTTTTATGAATTACTTTGATAATCGTCATGGCGGGGAGTACCTAATACTATGCTACACAAATACTCAAAATATTTCCGATTAAGTGGTTACAACCGAAAACAACAATATCACAATCACTAATTATTACAGCAATATATTGTTCATATTTACAAAGCATGATAACATATATCAAAATAATACAATGAAATACTAATGAAGGTGTTAAACAGATATGAAAATTCTTCATTGAATACCCTGAAAAGTGGGTATTTACAACAATATAGATACGATACACAATTTGTCTCAACTGTAAATAAGGTATATTTTTGCAATTGTAACTTGTTTAAGACATAAGTATAGAATATCAGAAATTGAGTCTTCATTCATGACTTAACTTTAAATTATCAGGGAAATATATATATATATATATATATATATATATATATATATATATATAGAAACATCTTAATTTAGAAATATGGACAATTTGGGAATCTTTCTTCGCCAAAGAATTTGGTTTATTATTTTCATAAGTGACTTCCGAACATTGCTTTATTATTTCATGCGGGCCAGAAAAAGGGGAGCTGAATTTCCTCGTATTAGGATACTGGAACTCTTCATACACAACAAGATCACCTGGATTGAATTTTTTTTTCAATCCAGCGAGCATCATATCTAATCTTATTTTTAATATGATAATCTATTGTTCTCTGCAAGGCCAATTCACGTGCTTCATCAACAGGTTTATAATAATTATTCTGATCTATAGGGGTTGATATGGCAAGAGACCAAATAGCATGTATGCTGGCGTGTATTTAGTTATTGAGTGTGGAGTTAAGTTATATTCATTACACACTTGGTCTGGAAGTTTTGTCCAAGGAATTTTAGTAGATGAAGCATTTACCTTGCATTTAAGTCTAGTAAAAAGAGATTGATTGGCACGTTCATTTTTATCATTTGTTTGAGGGTGATGAGCTGTAGTTAACACATGTTTAATATTATAATTTTTAAGGAATTTTTTAAATCTGGAAGAAGTAAAGGCACCATTTCTATCAGTTAATAATTTTTCAGGAATTTGGATTTGAAAGACTTGTTTTAAGATATTTCCATAAGTTTCAGAATTTTCAATTTTTGAAGGAAAAGCCCACACATATCTTGTTGCATGGTCAATCACAATGTGCAAAATTTTTTTGTAGAATTATAATAGTTGAAACCTCCAACAGTATCAACAGATATAACCTCAAAAGGTTTACTGGTAGGTGGAACTTGCTGCAGTAACCCAAATTTCTTTTGTTTCCTTTTTTGGTTAAGCTGACATATGCAAAGTTTAACGAATTCACTAACATGAGTAGTAATGTTAGGCCAATAGTATTAAAGTGAAATTAAATTCAACATTTTTTGAACACCAGGATGACCAAACTGCTCATGAGCTTGATTCAACAGTTTTAATCTTAATGAAAATGGAATAACTATTTTATGTAAGTTTTTCTTTTTAATTACTATTACATCTTTGATCTCATGGTATTTAGGTCCACAAAGATTATCATTCTTTTGATGAGTTTTAATTTCATTAATGTTAAGCAAATGACTTGAATGTTGAAGGTGATGAGCAACCGGATGCCTGGATAACATATCTACTTCAATGTTAGTAGAACCCTTTAAATATTTAATTTCATAATCGTACATACTTAGCTTTAATGACTAGTGGAATAATCGACCTCTTAAATTTTTAACATTTTTTAACCAAAACAAGAGCTGCATGGTCAGTATGTATGATAAATGTTTGGCCATGTAGGTAGTAATAAAATTTATCTAAAGCATCTATTATTGCAAGACATTCTAACTCAGTTATAGCATACTTTTTTTCGTAGTCTCTTAAGGTTCTAGATTGGTAAGAAATTGGGTGTAACACATTTGAGGCATCAGGTTGTTTCAACACAGCTCCAACACTTTTTTGTGATGCATCAACAAAACCATGAAAAGTTAAGTCAGGATCATACAAATGTAAAATTGGCTTCGTTATTAAATTTCATTTTAGTTTCTCAAATGCATTTTGACATTCAACAGTCCAATTAAATTCCGCATCTTTTTTTTATAACATATTTAATGGATATCTAAGATCACCATAATCTCTGGAATAAACTTATGATACACATTTATTGAACCCAAGATCCTTTGAAGTTCTTTTACATTATTTGGCGGTTTCAAATTTTTGATAATGTCGACATTAGTATTATTTGGAGTAACCTTACCCTCTTCAATTTCATATCCCAGAAAGTTAATTTTAGTTTGGGCAAAGACATATTTAGATAGTTTCAATTTAATATTTTCTTTTTGGCAAATGTCAAAAATTGTCTTCAGACGATTCCAATGTTCTTTTTCTGACGAAGAAAAGACTATGATATCATCGAAATAATTGCAAGCCAAATCAATTTTATACTTAGTTAATATTCCTCGAATTAATCTATTGAAAAATTCAGGGGCTATCTTAATTCCAAATGGTAATCTGCACCATTCATATACTTAGTTAAAATTCCTCGAATTAATCTATTGAAAATTTCAGGGACTACCTTAATTCCAAATGGTAATCTGCACCATTCATATAAGCCAAAGTTAGTGCAGAAAGCGAGTTTCTCAGTATCCTTTGGGTGAATGGGTAAAAATCCCAAAAACCGGAAGCTAATTCTAAAGTTGAAAAAAAATTTTCTCGAGCCAACTTGTCTAATAAACTATCTGTAATAGGCAATAGTTCAGAATCCGCTTTACATAAAGCATTTAATTTTCTGAAGTTTATACAAAGTCTGCTCTTTTTACCTTCATCGCGTTTAAAAGCTAAAGTGACTGGGGCTGAATATGAACTATTACTTTCTTTAATTAACCCAGCTTGCAATAATTTCTCAACTTGACCCTTAATTTCTTTTTCCTGAATAGGAGAAGTACGATAAGGTCTAAGATGAACTGGTAAGTCAGATTTGAGTATAATTCTTTGAGGTTCAACTCTTAATTGACCTACATCATACTTGTCTTTAGAAAAAATTGAATCACAATGGGAAAGTATTTCTCTTAACTCACGCCTATTCTCTATGACAATCTGCGGTAGAACATTTTGATCCTCAGAGATCTGAGAATGAGGAGGAGATACATATGTTTCTTCGTTTATATCTAAAGAATATTTCCGTTCATTTTTGTATTTACTTATTTTATTTACAATATTTCCATTTTGTTTTATTTGTAGATGACTGCAGTTAATAGTAAGGTTAAATTTTGATAGTTCTGGTAGTCCAAGCATAAGATAGCGTAAAGTGTGATAATTGTAGAACCCCAATATTACATACATCGTTACTAACTTTGAAATAGCACCTATTTTTAGATAAAATTAACATATCTTACTCAGATTAATTGTCCCCTGGGTTTGTTGTACAATTATGTTTTGAGCATTTTTCCTTTATAACGGGTGCTTACTTACAAAATTATGAGATATAATGGAGATAGTTGAACCAATATCAAGGATGCATGGTAAGGGTTTCTTTTTAATATATCCAGACATTTCCAATAATTGTCAAATTTGGGATTCTTCCGTTGGAGGATCAACATTTGGTTGCATATATATTTGAGGGGATACTTGTATTGCCGAGAGTTTGAATGGACAAGTTTAAGCCCAATGATAGGCATTTTGAATCCCCTGGCACTCGCAAAATCTACACGGGTTAAGTGATAAGTTACTCTGAGAGTGCATTTTCGGACTGTTTAACGTTCTAGGAGTTTGGTTAGGAACCTGGCTTTGTGCAAACTTATTTGGCCTAAAATGTCTAGGTTTCCAATTTTGGTAGTTTTCCCTAGAGACGTTAAATATTGGGGTTCTACAATTATTATGATTTTCAATTTTGTTCTGTTCACTGTTTTGAATTTTTAATAATTTAGTCGTGGTTACTATCCATTCTGTTGGGTCACTAGGATGACTTATAGTGAGTAACTGCCTTAAATTAATAGGTAAGCCATCTGTTAATACTTCTAATATCATAGATGTGGGTAAATTTAATTGTCTGCCAATTTCCAATTTTTCATGGAAGTATTGAGCAATTTCCTTTCCATTAAAAGTTTTTTGCGTGAAATCATTTAAACTAGTAATTGATGGCTCAAGATATTTTTCTGTTAAGAAACAAGTGAATTCCTCCCAATTGTTAATTTTATCATAACAATTAATGTAATCCGTTAAGGCACTGTTCTTTAAATAGTTAGATATATTGGTAATTTTCCAAGAATCATCTAGGTTCAATTTTTGACACTTATCATTGAAGTATTTTAACCATGAAATTACTTGCATAGAATTATTTGGATCAAAAGCTATTAATTAGTTTGGTTGATTTAATTGGTTTTCAAAAGTTTGAGCTTTTGATATATCACTTGTTTCCGTCATATTTGTTTTTTACCACCACGTAACTGCATAAATAGTTAAAGAATAGAATAAAGGAAATTAAAATTTAATACACCAAAAAACAGCATCAAAAAGTTTTACATATCAGCAAACGATCACAATTGTAAATAATTATACACAAAGGAAATCAATGCAATTTTAAAAAAATACATATACCAAAATATAAGAAATCAAATAAATATACCAAATCAAGCATTAACTTATTCAAACTTAATAACGAATGCAAGTCACACACAATTATAATAAATTTACCATAATACAGAATTCTAAGTAATTATTTTTCGAACTTAAAATACCTAAACTTACGAACTTGAAACACTTTAAAACATCATGAAATTTTAGCATTGGAAGTGTAAGGATACATTTAATTATTCAAAACGAAGCGTTTAAAAAGTTTTCCTTTCTTTTCTCACTACACACATTTTTTTGAATTTAAAGACATACTTGTACACTTTTGTTCTGTTGATTATCACAATGGGTTACTTGGAGAATTTTCTTGACTCAAACATATACTTTGAATTCTGTTGATTTTCGAAATTAAGTTTTTGAAGAAATTTTCTTTTAAATAAATCGTATTCCGATCTATGTAGCGTACAAATTTTTACAAACAAATTGCTATGTTGCGCTATTATTCAATTTTTGAAGCAGTCATTTTTATTCTTGCCACGTGTATAACAAGATAAGCAGGTTTCACATCCTACCGGCTATTTTCATGTTTTGGAGAAATTCTTGGATTGAGACAGGAGAAATGCAACGGGCAGCCATTTGTTCTATTATATTTTATTTCAATATTCAGTAAAGAAGTCTGCACTCCAAACCATGACAAAAACGAGAGCTCTTTCAGCGTTGATCAGCAGCGAGTGAGTCCTTAGTACACGTGTCTTCTTTAAGTCCGGCGAAAGTAGTAGTCAAAGTTCCTATGCGGAAGGTGGGTTGAGTTGTCCTGGTAGGAAGTTTACCCCAACTGACACTTGTGGGGCTGGGGATTATATATATTATATGGGATATATATATATATATATATATATATATATATATATATATATATATATATATAATATTATCGACACAAGATACAGGTTCATGATATAAAAGGTCATAAAATAACCCTTTTAAACATTTTTTTAACACGTAGGATCTAGCCATTAAAAAAATACGGAAATAATATTAATTTTCTAATTTTTCATTATCTTCTTGCAAAATTAATCTCTAAGAGGGGAGGTTCTTCAGCAGAAATGCAATTCATAATGACTCTATTGTTTCAATAAATCGACCTCCGAATGTATATAAACCTTCACTCTGTTTTTTAGGTAACACCAATTTCCATATAAAGAATAAACTATTTGCATTTTTGGTACCTTTTGAAGTGTTTACTTTGTCTCTTAAGACTTCTTACTTTGCTTGAACTCAAATTAGAATATTGTTTATTCAATAATTTTATCTTATTCTTATGTTTAACTTTCTAATATAAATGTACACTTAATTTTTTTTCAAGTAAGAAAAGTTGTTAATAACAATTGTTGTTTAATTCTTTTAACAAGGGATTTTCTCTAAGAAAAAGGAAATAATATTATTGATTCATTCCATTATTCATTGGCTCGTAACCCATGACAAAAATATTTAATCAAGGAATGAATCATTAAGAGTATTCAATTTAACCTTCAACTAGTTTAACATATGCTTCATTCTCTGAGAAAAATATAGCAATCATTGTCTGAGTTTTCCAAAAGCTGGTGTAATATTCCTTTTATTTACATTGCGCACATTTAGCATTTTCGTAAACTTCGCGGTTAATTTATTATGCTTTATTTATCAATACATTTTCAAATTTGTTAAAGTTAATTTAAAACGCGAGTGACATCAAATCTGTTTCTAAGCACTGTGCGAATTCAAATAATTAAATTATAGAATTGATTTCGAATTTCATTTCATGCAGATTTACTCTAAATCCCATCTTAACTTGGGAAAAGTTGTAACGGACTCGATTCTTAATTCTTACTAATCCTCTAGCTTAAACACTTTTATTCTGTCATGTTTCAAAAACGGCTTTTGTAAAGGAAGAGCGATTTATATATATATATATATATATTCCTTTCAAATGGAAATGCTGATCAGTAATTACCATTTCAGACCCAGAATATTCCCTGGAAGCTGGTATCAATTTTTAGTGTTGAACCATATAGTTAGATGCCGAATGCAACTATGTAATTTCGTCACCCAGTTACCTTCCCAGAGGGAGACACCTGAACTCTGACGATACCGGCATTTAGTTTTGCCGAAAGCATGCTCGCAAATCAGGCATTATCATTCAAAAACTGGCAATTTCATTTTTCAATAATCTTCCTAACATTGAAGATGCTAATATTCGAAGTCTTAATAACTATTATCTAGAGCCAGATATTAAAAGACCTAGGATAATTCTCCTGGACTCTTTTAATTCCTCCTATCAATTAAAATTAAAATTGTGGTGAGGGAACCTAGTAAATTTTTCTCTCTTTTTCTTTTAAACTTTAATTTAATTTTATTTATTCTTTTGAATTTTCTCAATGTTGATTTCACTTTGGAATTCCACAAAGGCTAGCTTTCTAGACCCCTCCCCAATGCTATGTTCCAATGTAACTGGGCAGGTAATAGAGTACCTACGCTCCGAGTGCACTCAGCTAATGAGAAACAGGACTATCTACCAATTTCAGAAGTTTCTGCCCAGCTTCGTGTGCCTCCGAAACAGTTCTCATGACCACGCCTCCTGGCCGCAGCCTCCCAACCAATCAGAAGACGATTTAATGCTTCATGTAACTGGGATTATTTATGGAACACATAGCCCATCAGAACTTTTATCTTCTATCTGGAAGGTGAAGATAGCTTGAAGGTGGTTTACTTGCCCGTTTTATAAAACGTTTAAGAATTTAGGAAACTAATTAAAATTAATGAAACACATTTATTAAAAAAATTTGTTTTCAAAAGAAAATGATACATTAAATGAGATGGGGTCGAATCTGTAAATTTGGGCGTCGAAGGCCTAAACAAATGCAAAACCGGTTTCTGTAAAGAGAACAGAATTTATGTTAAAGAGAGCTGTTATTTGAAGACAAGTGAAGAGGATAATTTGAGAAAGGCTGTCAATAGTCATCTTATAGAATCTACAGCGTTAGAGAAGCTCGAGTTAAAACTACCGGGGTTCAAGAAAATAGACCCAAAGAATAATTTTAGGATGTTTAGTATTGCTCACGAGATTTACGAGTCACGATAAATATTTGATTTATTATGACATATACTTAAAATAGTAAATAACCTGACAGATCACCTAGCATAGGTCAATTATTAGTACGTATTTGATAATCATAAATAAAAGTATTTACTGTATGTGTGTGTAAGAATGTGTATTCATTTGGTACATCCTCACAGCTCCACGTCTGAGAATTCGAGACAAAGTATGGAATAATTCTAAATAAATAAAAGTGTTTTTGTATAAAATACATATTTTATTATTTCATCTTATTTAGGTAGAAAGAAAGCAAACGCTTAAAATACGTCCAAAATAAAAAGAAACTCCTTAACCCTATGAAGAGAGGTAATACATTTTTTTTTATAAACAGCACACTTTCTTTTTCTGTGTGTTTTCATTCGAATTGCATGTCATTAAAAGGTGATTCAATACGAATAAATGAGTAAATAGTTTCCAAAAATAAACGCATTCAGCACAATTAATAGCAGAAAAACTATCTAAAGAACAACTTATTCTCATCGAAATTTTGTTTCACAAAGCTAATCTCTGGATTAAAAAGCTATTCTTTTCTTAAGGAAAAAAAATATTGTGTTTGTTTTACAATGAGGGGCTTTTTATGTCATTATTCAGACAAAGTTTAAATCCTCAGAGTTACGAGGTATTTGCTGAAGAACTCTTTCTATATATTTAATTTGTCGGAATTGAAAGGATCCTTTGTTTTGTCCCACTTTTTTGAGTACTACATTTTTTTTCTCTTTGAATATATTATTTTAACGAATTGTATTAAGTGAGAAAATGTTTTCTTTCAGATAATGAAAAAGAGTATCCGGCAATTTGAATAGAAATTTTAAATTCAGCTGACTCCATTTTCAAGCAGATAAATTGTTCGTTAAAACTCTATTTAACTGAATATAAAACACAGGCATGCTGTTTAAACGGAAATATATTTCAATGATGTTTAAAAATTAAGGGGACACAATACGATTCAATTGACAAAAATCAGTCAAAAAATCAAATCTAATTTTTTAGTCTACATTATTTTTATATACTTTTCTATGACCTCACAAAATTTGAACAGACTCATAACAGCTTTCACGTTCGTTTCTATTCACATCCCTATGGCAAATCAAAAATTTTAAACTTACTTATCTCAGTAAGATAAAATAACTAGCCTGTTTTCATTTAAAATCCTAAGACTTTTTTTCTGTTGTGCCTAATGTTTTGAATTTTTTTACCTATTTCTAATAGTACATGTAACAAAAGTTGGTAAGCATTTTTGATCAAAGCAATAATTTTTTTAAAAAAAATAATTGAACACAGAATTTATACATTTTTTAAGAAATTTTCAATAAGCATTCATAAAAAGAATCATGTTATTACAAAACCCATACCAACTTTTATTATGCTTAGTTTGACGTACATGTAAATCATATTTCATGCGTGTACGAACAGTTTTGTAGGAGGAGTAACATTTTATAAAAATTTCAATTATTTGAAGTGTTTTCCTTAAAAATTTAAATGGCTAGCTTTTTATGAAATTTTGATTACAAAATATGTTTTATACAGTATACACAAATAAGAGGCAACCAAAAAAAATCTTCAAAATCCTTAAATTAATAATTTTTGCGCAAATCGTACGATGTTCCCTTAATCTGAATTGCATTTGTGCAAACTATATTTTGAAATGAATAGTAACATTATTTAAACAAAACTTTACCTGCACGACTCATAATGAAGAAGGATGCACAAATTATTCCTATTCTTATAATGATTAAAACAGTGGGTATTTAAAATACAAGAGATTCAGTAAAATTAGACTTATTCATTATAAACAGCCTACATACATATTTTGGTTTATATCAGACCTTCAACTTTTAAGCAAAAATGAAGTACTTTGTTTTCATTTTTCGCCATTCAAATGGGTGTGACTCAGTTTCAACTATTATTTAAAAATAGGTTTTAAGGGCTTCTAATTAACTTAGATGTTAAAGTAATGTTTTTTAGACAGGTTACAATCTATAGAATGTGAAAATGTAAAAATCTCAAATTGTCAAAAATATAAGATTTTGCTTTCCGCCACTTTTTAACTTAAAATTCTTGATTCATTTTCTCCGAAAGGATTTATTTAATTTGATTCAAATTAAGAAGCAGTGTTTAACCCTCCGCTAGGCGCGCTTCAAAAAGTTCTATTCATAGGTGCGCAGCATCTCTCAGATGCATCACTTTATACTTACGTCTGAAAATTATTTTATACTTTTTTCGGCAAGATTCGACAATGAAATAGATTTGACATAAAATCATATTTGGAACCGAATCAGGAATTGAGATATTTATACGAAAAAAACATCAAAAAGATAATGGTTTGTTATACACTGCTGGACAATTGCTAAGGAAGGATAGCACTATCATCCATATCAACCACAAAATGAAAGGAAGCAAAATATGGAAAATTAGAATAAGTGCGGGATATTAGTAGGAAGAAGTATGAGTATACAAATTTTTTTCCCACGTCTGTTCATCACGTGATAGCGTTCATAAGAGCTTTAAAGGTTTTGACGCGTGTTGACAGTTGTTGTTTCAAGTCAAACTTTTACAGGAAAGATTTAATAGACGAACTTAAAATTTTGGGCATGTCTTCCCGACATCACATAGATGATTTTATGCGTGGCCGAATGATTGGAAAGATCGAAGAAGGGCGAAAAATAACAGATGTTGCCAGGGAGTTTGACATCGCTCACAGCGTTGTTTCACGGCTGTGGAAGTCATTTAAAACTACTGGAATGTGTAGTAGACGGCACTGGGAAGGTCGTGTTAGAAGTACGACGACTGCAGAAGACAGATATATCGTCCTATATCAGCAAAAAGGAATAGGCGCACCACAGCTCAGCAGGTGGCAAATCAGTTTCTTGCAGCCTCAGGAAAGCAGATCTCCCGAAAAACTGTTGCCAGACGTTTGAGGGGAGGAGGACTATACGCACGCAGACCTGTTGTGTGTGTCCCATTGACCAGACAGCACCGTACTGCCCGTTTGCAATGGTGTCGTGAGCATCACAATTGGACTGAACAGGACTGGGCATGCGTACTATTCTCAGATGAGAGTAGGTTCAGTCTGTCATCGGATTGTAGAGGCCAACTGATCTGGCGCGAGAGTGGTACTGCTTATCGTCCAGAAAATATCCAGGAAAAGGACCGATATCCGACATGCAGTATCATGATCAATGGCCGCACGCGCCTACATGTGGTTGCGAATGGGACTATGACGGGCCAACGATACATTGATGAAGTTCTACTTCCCCATGTTCGTCTTTTCCGTGGTGCTGTCGGTAATAAATTTGTTTTTATGGACGACAACGCAACATGTCATCGAACACTCGCTGTTCAGGATTGTCTAGACAGCGAGGGTATTCAACGTTTCGTATGGCCAGCGCGTTCTCCAGATCTAAACCGGATTGAAAATGTGTGGGATGCTTTGGGGAGGCAATCTGCTGGTCGAAATTATCCTCCGACAAACAAGAACACCCTCATCCGTGCACTCACAGAGAAATGGGATAAATTGCCGCAGCAGCTGCTGGATAATGTTGTGCAAAGTATGGTACGACGTGTGGAATGTTGCATCACACTCCACACACGGTGGACATATCCCGTACTGATACCTTTCTTTAAGGTGCCTGCTGACTTTTAGATGCATTGTTCCATTTCTCCGCACGGAGATCAAATGAACATTTTTTTTTTCTTTCAGATGTTTCACAACTTTTGTACTTTCCAGAACAATAAATATTCTTTATTCTAATGTCTGAACAGTGTGGCAACTATATTTTATCCTACTAGGCCTCATGTCTCGTTTAATTTTATGCTACATAGCAATTTGTAATCCGTCCTTAGCAATTGTCCAGCAGTGTATATCCCCATTTCGCCACTGTTTACATTTTAAGAGGTCTTGTTGCATTCTTCACAAATCATCTTACGATATTGAAGGAACATGAATTTTTCGCGTAATGCATTACAAAGTTTTACTCCTCTTTTCTTGGTGTCCTGACAAGAGTAATAGTACCTTCTTTTCCAAGATCCTGTTGATATTTTCTTTGTTTTTTTTTTCTTCAAGGGGTGTTAGATATCGGATATTTCTTCAGTCATTGTGAATGTTATACTCAGATCATCCTAGGCCATTTTCTAGATATGTGGGTGAGGATCTGTGTGATTTTGATACTCTTATAGATAATTTGGGAGTTTTTTCCAGCTACATTTAGGGTTGAATAAAATACAGTCACTGGCTTGGCGTGCGGCATTAGATGTATCTCAACTACCAGGGGGGAATATGAAACTGAGGTTACACAAAATACTTGTTTGAACTATTTTCGTATAAAACCGAAAGTTACACTATTTTAAAAGAAGAAAAATCAAAATTAATGGAATAGTACAAAGTTGTAAAAACTAACGCTGTGGGATGCGCTGCATCTATCAGATTGAATGGCCCCTACTGCCCGGAATATGAAGAAATTGTCCTCGTTCTTGACAGTGAATCCTAGGGTGAGTTACGAAGGACAGATAGAAGAAGAAGGTGTGTGTAATCCAATCCCTCGTGTGGAAGCAGCAGCAAAACTATATTTACTATGTATCTGATAGATTCACACGCCAAACGGAGGATTAAGCTATTTAGAAATACTTCCAAGCAATTTCTTAAAAATAAGTGCTTAATAAAAGGGGGTTCTTTTATAAATTAGTTTACTTATAGACAGTTGATAGAGTCAAAGTGTGATTGGTTATTTTTAGTAAGGGTTTGAGGCAAAACTCCGCAAGTAATCCAAACTGAAAATAAAATTTAAATAATCGAACATGCGAAGTTGTTGCCCAAAATGGAAAACTCCGTATAAGTTCTACGTATTCTCAAAAAGTTTATTCAAAAATTATAAACCTTTATGACGACTTATAAAAATATTTTGTAAACAGTTTTAAAACATTAACTCGAAACCTTCGTTATGTTATTAATTAAAATACAGAGAAACTAGAATTATTTCAAAAGTTTTGAATATAATTTGCGATTTCTTTCCCTTTTTTTAATCTTATTTTGTCCTTGCGAATTCCATTAATAACATTTTCCGTAATTAATTACTTTTATTAATTGCTTTCTTCTAATTATTTCAATTAATCAAATTTTATTTTAGCACGTTAATTAATACTTTGAATGAAACATCAATTTGAATTAAACACTCTATTCTCCTGATTAAATAAAAAGGAGCGGTACCCACTGTAACAGAAATATGGACGAAAAATTAATGAATACGTTTTAATAACTATCATAGAAAAAATTCTTTTATTAAAAGGCACTTAAAGGTATCTCTTTTCTACTAATTTTTTCGTAAGAAATAAGCGAGTACATGCCAGAAAAATTCAAATTAGCCGCAAGTATTCACTCCTCTAAGATCCATTAGCTTTATTAGAACGTTAAAAAATAATTCTAACGTAGGAGAAGGAATTTATTTAATTCATCTCTATTTTTTATAATTCTCGAAGTTCGGAGAGGCTTAGTTCAAAGTGTTATTTATTTTGAAAATATTTTTTACACCAAGTTATGTACATTTGAAAAATGAATCTTGAAATACATATTTGTAAATTTATGAAATTTTTATTTTTGGGGATATGCAAATAAATATATATTGTAATTTAGATATATCTACATACAGTGAAAATTGTTTAACATGAAACTAAGGGACCGAAATATTTTTCGTGATAAAGGGCTTCCGTGTTAAGGAGTATTTAAAAAAATACATACATTCAACAAACTTGAGTTTATCAGAGTACATTTAAAAGCATAGATATATATGCATATATTTATTTATTTAATAAAAACATATATATTTATTTATATAAAACCTTCCGTCGCCCAGCCGGTATATTAGATAGCGACGCCAACTTCTATGAGACATGGGTGTTTGTAAATGTATAGTGCCTTTGCGGCATGGGGGTAATTTAAATAGCCGTCAAGCCACAAATCATCTCGTGAGGTTGATGGAAAGGGAAGAGAGGGAAGAGGCCCCTGTCCATCCCAGAGTGTTCTTCAAAATTGGGGTGAAATCGAACTAAATCATTCTGTCAACTGTATGGTGCTCAAAGTTACGGTTAACTACAGGTGTTACTTAGCCCTTTGCCTCGATGAATCTCATGGACCTTGATCTGGCCTTTGCCGATCAGGTGGAATTAGTATAAACAACAATATAAACATTCACAGGGACAGAATGAAATTTAACACAAAATTTAGCAACGCCGAAATCTTTATACATTTCGGTTTTTGTCTTCTGTCACTGATCAATAGCCGTTAAAAGCTTCATATTAATTTTCAATGAAATAGTACTTTCATTTCTCTCTGAAATCTTTGTCATTGTGCTCGTTAAAAAAATTCTTCTAAAGTGGGAAGAAAAATGCAAACTAAACTCGCTGATTTTTACTTACATTGCGATGCACACTCCACCAAATTCAAAAGCTTAACTGATGACAGATGAAATGATTTTGTGAGACGCTTGTAGAGGGGGAAGGTAGCTTATATAAGCAAAATAATTTATTATATAGATTATTCCGAGGGTATTCCAATGCCAAGTTAGCCTACTTTTTAGGAAGCATGTGAAACCAGCCCCCTTTCATATCACATCCCTCTTAAATTTCGCCTCTCAGGAAGGAAATTATTTCGTGTTAAGCGATTTCCGTTTCGTGTAAAGAGAAAAATTGCATGAAAAATACTTTGTAGTTTATCGGGACCGTTTTAATTTTTCATGTTTACCTATATTTCGTCTTAAATGTTTTCGTGTTAAGCGTATTTCACTGTATGTAACTTAACCCTTTAAGGGGCACAAAGCTAAAATATACTTTTCTGTGATAAAGTACTTGATAAATGTAATGCTCTCATCCTCTGTAAACATTATTTAGTCACAAAGAAATATATCTGATCAGGGATTTTTTCTTCCTGGGTAGTGGCTAGACGTTACAGCACCGCGCACGTGAGACATTCATTTTACTTTTCAGCGTAGAAATAATTAATCATATTACAATAAACTTCAATGAAAAATTAACATTTATACTTATATCTATTTCAATTGTTTTCACAAATCAAAAATTTCATTAATAGTAATCAAAATGCAATTTGTAGATTAACATAGAGAAAAACTATTTCTAACTACCTATTAGATTACATGAAATTCAAAAATGGGTATCGTGGTTATCTGTATTGATTTTTATGCGTTTTAGCTTCAATGAATGCATGTGGGTAGATCAAATATCCACCACACGCTTGGAAAAAAAGTTTCTGTTATGTGGCTAGACCTATTAGCCACTGCTCGCGAAAGGGTTAATGTGATAATAGTCACGGTGAGAAACGACTGGGAAGTATAAAAAAATGTATAAATAATTATAACTTCTGTTAATGGTTGGATACTTTATTCAATAGATAAATTTTTGGCTGATCTGCACAGTGTTTTCCAATTCAACCGACAAATTCAGAGGAATGATATCTGGCAGCATGTGGACGACAAATTACCATAGAACATGGGGTTGCAAACAGCGTTTAGTTGGAATAATTCGCTAAAACTGTTATGTAGGGTGTGATGCCGAGTGGAATAAAAAGGAACAATAAGTGGTAAGAAACACACTTATTAAACGTAAAGCATGTTTACAATGGGACCAATGCATCACAGTTCGACGTCAGAATAGTAACTACAAGTGATTTTCACAGGCAGCAACTAAGTCACAGCCGATGGACGAAGATTTTCGGACGCGTTCAGACAAATTTGATGTTCTGGCGATGTCAGATGTAGCTACGAAGATTGCAGACGTAAGATCCTTCACCGTAGCCATCAATATCTCATACACAAGTGTTTTTAGGGCACCCAGAAGAAGAAATCCATAAGATTATTCTTCTATGAGTAAAAACTCACGTCAATTTTAGTTTGAACGCGTTTTGAAGGTTTTTTAAGTCATGAAAGTTCTTAGCCCTCTCCCCAGGAATTCGCCAAAACTCTTGTAGTTGTTCCACCTAACGGGATATAACAATAAATTCATGTTTCGAAACTAAAAATTCAGCGTTTTTAAATTTAGGATTATGTAATCTGCATCATCCAATTACCTGGAACAATCAGAAAAGCTCTTAACGAAAGTCATGTGATTTTAAGAGCTTCCGGTTGTCCATTTGCACCCAAAGAGTGATTTCTAGAAAAAACGAAAGCTGCTTCTTGTAATCGTTATGTAAACCACACGTGTTGTTGTCCTGCATTATATGATGTTACTCTTTTTATGTTTGTGTAAAAATGATCGTGGATTTTTATTTAATTTTAACTTTCGTTTACTATACAGCCCGGGGACGTCTTAACATTTCTTGAGGACCCTGGGCCCCTATGTAAAAGTAGACTCTAGACCTCAATGCAAAAGTTGGTCCCCGTACACAAATGTAGGCCACACCTGTGATCCATAAAAGAAGACATTACATAGCATACGTTATCCAATGCTCGTATAAACCCCAAAAAATACATGTATAGAACTTACAATCACACAAACCTGCTAGGCCTATTCGTGGACGAAGATCATCACACATAGCAAGTTGACATTTCATCTAAAATTCCCAGTTTTTTGACTCAAAGTAAGAGGTTTGGGGAAATAATTCAAGTTTAGTGCATATACTAAAGTTTAAACTTATTATGTTCTTCGTAATAATATTCAAAAAAGTCGTCAAAGACATAGTCTGTTTTCAGAAATAGTATGTTAATGTATTACTGTTTTTCATATTACCACTTTTAATACTTAGGTAAAATAAATATATGTAATTTAAATCGATTCAAAACCTAACTCTTATCAAACTTTGCTTTTCCAGGAGTTAAGGTTTGATAAGAAAAATCTATTTCGTATTAAATTTAAATGGGTTGTTATATTCTATGACATAAATAAAGCTTCAGTACAATAGTAACGGCTTCTAGTGCCACAAAATACACGTCAGGTAGAGGGGATGATGTAAGTTCAATAATCAATACCTCAAAGTCCTCCACGCCTGCATGGGTTTGAAGTTCAGGGCAGCTCAGGTGTCAACCTCGTCACTCGACCAAGATTAATAATAAAGAGGACTGTCACTTATATAGTTTTCTTATTGCTTAAGAGAGCGACGTGAATCAAAAATCAAATCCAACTAGTAGTAATAGTATTCTGAATACAAAAGCAATATTGGGATCTGTCATTATTTTTCTCAGTTTCTCTACACTTTTAATATTTTGATTAGCAAAATATATTTTTTTTCTGGATATCTGCACCCTATCATCTTCACCTACTTTTTAAGAAATTTGTTTTGGACTAAACCATGTGTGGATGTTTATAATATAAATACGGAAAGCTAAGACTTTTCTCTGCTCTTCATTGTTTTTTTATTCCTGAAGCAAATCCTCCATCTAACCATCCAAGTCCACAACAAAATGCCATCTCTCAGTTCCAGAAAGATGACTGAGGGTGGCTGACGTAGCGCAGATTCTCCGCAAAAATGTCATTCAGTCTTCGCCAGAGTGACTAATAGTATGTTTAAAGAACAATAGTTTAATGATCAAGTTTTGTTTTGTATGTAAAATCAAGTTATATTGCTATAATGATAGTTTTTGTGTGTCCTCATCAAGTTCTTCATCATTAACACCCATCTTTGAGAAATCTAGTGCTGAACAAGCCACGTGATGGATATTTTTAAACATAAATATAAACAGTTTATCAACGTCTTGCTTAGAAGCAACACAATAAATATTAAGCATCTCAAACTGACATTAATAGTAGCCTGGTCAATATAGCAAAATCATGATAATTTGCCATTACTTTTTAGTTTCACCACTTTTAATATTTTGTTACCTCAAATATATTACCAAGTTTATCCCTATCATCTATTTTTAACAACTATGCTTTGTTAACAAACGCAACCCCAAAGGCTTCTTCCCAACATTCAATCAAAACATTTCATTCAAGGAGGCGAGGTCTAGCTCTGCCAGCCTATCCCCTTTTCTTCCTGCCTCCTGAAGTCATGTCTCCACTACTATCCAAATCAACAACACGAGGTTACCTCTCAGTTCTATCTAGGGGATTGCTGCAAGCACAGCCCATTTGCTATGCGAGAACGTCAAAGTCATTGACCAATACAAATGCCGGATGTTTTTGAATACAAAAATAGATAGATTATTAACGAACTTCTTATTTTAGAAGAACGGTATAAGATACTGTCAAGGACCTCTCATAAATTTGAGCCCTGTTATGTTAAGAGCGAAGACACTTGATTTACGCTCATGTTCATAAATTAAGGATAATGAAGTTCAGGCAAAGAAATAGACAGAAACAAAACAAATTTGATTTATTTGTAAATTCTATTTATTAAACAAAAGGTAAAGAGCAAAAAAGATGCTATATGTTTGACATAATTAATAAAAATTGCAATTTTTACTCCCTGGAGCAAATTTTGAAAAAAGAACCTATTTACAAAAAACAGTATAAAAGGGTTAGTATGCTGGTTAATACGAAGTATGTCTCCCGGACGATGCAATACAGGCCTTACAACGCCTAGGCATGCTGAGTATCAAATTATCAATCTGATCTTGGGGAATATTTCACCACTCATTAAGCAATGTCCTCCAAAGTTCCGGTAGACCGGTGGGAGGGGGGTGACGGGTTGAAATTCGTCTACCAAGCATATCCCACACATGCTCTACTGGATTCAAGTTTAGTGAGTATGCTGGCCAATCCATAAGGGTGATATCCTCCGATTGAAGGCATTCGTCTATGATGTTTGCACGTTAAGGACGGGCGTTGTCATCCATAAACAGAAATTTAGCTCCCATGGTGCCCCGAAACAAACGTATATGTTGTTCCAGAATGACATCCCGTTAGATGTGGTCTGTCATCGTTACACTCTGAACATGCAGCTCAGTTCTGGAACCAAGAATAATATATCCCAAACGAGTAATTCTGCATGCCCGTAGCGGTGTCGTTCAGTGGTGTTCTCTTGGTGTTAACGGGTACCTGGTGCTCTCCATATTAATGTCTGGCGAGAATCAGACTGCAAACTAAACCTGGACTTGTCGGATAAAATCACACAAGACCACTGTTGGGTTTTCCACAATGCATGCTCTCTACTCCAGGTTAATCGCAGGCGACAGTGAGTTGCGGTAAGTGGAACACATCTGACAGGCCTAGGATCATATAGACCAATGTGTTCTAAGCGTCTGTACACGGTCTGCCTTGAAACTGTCGTACCGGTAGCTGAAGAGAGCTAACGAGACAGTTCTAAAGCTGTGCTCTAACTGTTTCTTTTGGCAGTAACTGCCAAATATAGCAGTTTTCATTCGGCGTTGTTACTCGGGGGTGACCTATGCCGTAACATCTACTCACATTACCATAATCTTGGAATCGTTGCCAAAACCTGGAGATGACATTATAGGCGATTTCAAGTTCCTCTGATACTTCCACCTGGATACGTTCTCATTCCAGTCGTCTAATAACTCTACCACGTAAAAAATCATCCAAATGCTTCCTTTGTGCCATAACTATGCGGCTATTGTACTGAAAGGCTTTTAAAGCACTTGTGAACAATTTTACTTCTTTGCCACCATTCTTTATATACCCCTCTCTTACACTCTCGTTATTGTGACGTACTATCCGCGTCATCTGGTGGTTTCCTGTAGTTTGTATATTCTTCTTCAAGATGTGTGTGATAATTCTACAGGTGAAATTTTTATTTTAGAGTTCAATTTTAGTGTGATTTTCACTTATCCTTAATTTATGGACAAGAGTGCAGCTTCTCATTTTTCAGACATCTGCTTAATTCTAATGAGAGGACTTTGAGCCTTGATGGCCTAATTGTGCACTACTCCTGCTACAGGAATACAAACCTGAAATATGATTTGAGGAAAGGCAAGTCGCTAGTCATAACTAAGCGTGAGCTTTAGTTCAATGAATTTATTTGGAATAGAGCTAACCAATCAACTTTTAAATGTGAAAAGTTCATTTTAGACAAATGAAGACAACGCCATTGCCTTCAAAACTGTGTTTTATAAATTTTAAGGTTTGGAGACAAAATTGCAATTCTGGTGCAGTGGCTGACGTCTGCACTCCAAAATTCTTCGCATGACTGCAATATATGATGAATGAAATTCGTTCGTTCGACTATAAAGCGTTCTTTAATTTATAATCTAAATATCTTTGCTCAGCGACATTTTCAATATGCCATTAGAAAATTAATAAACTAGAGAGAAGGACACTGGTGTAACTAGCTTTGAGGGGGCTTTGTATCAAAAGTCCCTCGGGGGCCCTTTTTTGGATATGGGAGCTCTATTAATGGAACTATAGTTACAAATATAGGGCCCCTTTAGCTTGGGGGCCTCCTATCATTGATACGGTGGTAGCTACGCCCCTGAAGAAGGATATAACTAAGTAATTGCTAAGGATAACTATTTTCATTCCATCTGACATTAGTTTCAGAGAGTGGTACTTTATCATCTGATAATTGTTTAATAAATATTCAACCCTTTCAAAATCAGCATTGTATCATATGAGTGAATGACTTGATTACAATTATAAAATTTGATCCCATATACTTTAAAAAAATTTACCAATTTAAAATTATTAAAATAAAAGTGTGAATAGTTATAGTAATAATCTAGACTTGGGAAATAAACATCATTACTAGAATATATGGTTAATTTTGCTCTATTGTAAAGTACCAAACCTGGTTAGCCCTTATTTTTGAGTGAAAAAGTATACCTTGTATATTAAAGATTCAACGAAATAAATGGATACTTTAATATTACTTCCATACCTACAAAATTCACTGTCTGAAAAAATCATTATTTTGCATCCATTTAAGGTATCCGACTACGTTCGAAAGCATAATTTTAAAAAAGTGCATAAAGGGATGACTTTCATGATATTTAGTGTCACTTAGATTAGAATACATGTACAGAATTGTTTTAAAGGTCATTTTGACAAAAAAATTTATTTAAATACAATATTTCAGCAAAAAATTAACTTAGAATAATCTTTATTCAAATTTTTCAATTTTTGTGAAAAATGCTTCTATTATAAGGATACTAGCTGGTATACCCGTTCTTCGCACGGGTGAACTGAAAAATTAAACAACACTGATTGAAGGATAAAAAAGTTTTTAATGAGTTAATTTTACGTGAATTGCAAATTAATGAAAAAAAAAGCGTTTTGCATATCTCAGCTGAACAAAAAAAAAAAAAAAAAAAAGAAAGAAAGAAAAAACTTTGTTAAACTTTAAGTCTGTAGATCTCATAGTTGAGATAAAAAGGATTTTTTTAATTTATAACTCCCCGTAACACTCTTGAGGGTCGATTTTTGAAAATTCTTCCCTAAGCTGATCCTCAGCAAAAGTAACACATTGTTAAAAGTTTTGTGTAATGAAAGCTTAAAATATTGTAAATAATTTATATCTGAAAGTATAATACATTAATATTATTTCTTTCTGTTGTATTTATTTTATGTTAAAATTGTAATATTCACAAGCAACGCCGTTCCTTAAATTATAATGGCGATTCAATGAAAAACATAGCGAAATGTTAACGATAGAGTCAAGTTGGCAAATGTCTAGCTACTTTCAAAGCTCGAGCTTTATTAGAGCTTTGTAAGAACCGCCGTGTAGGGGAATCTATGAACGTTAATACTTTATCCAACTGCATTTTGATTTACCACAGTTTTTTCATACACTATTTTTTTTGGATCAATACATTTAACATTAAGCGATATACATAAACGAAATCCTTCACTTTGGATAATTTAATCCGTTACGGCTAATAAATTAATTAAAGATATTCCACTGTAAAATTAACTATACACACCGTTCGCTTAAAATAAGTATTCAAATCATTTTCTATGGTCTTCATTAACGTACAAAAACACAAGACACTTAAATTTTGACATAAACTATTTTTTTTGGGATAAAAATAATAATCTTTGCAATCCGCTGAAAACGCCGTCAGCTGAAAACGCAATATCTGCTTTAAAACTATTCGTCTTCTCCGCTAAAATAGGGCTGCGGTAGCCCAGTGGTTAAGGTATCCAACCATGGCAGGCATATCATGAGTTCGATCCCAGTACCACTAAAGACCCGCCGTGTAGGGCAGCGATGCACGTTAAATCTGTCGTGAGCTGAAACGTCCTCCCGTTGGTGTGGTGTGGTAGTTAGGAGAGGGGGGTGCCAGCTCAGGTGTCGTCCACGTCACTTGACCATGGTTCAAAATTACGTGGTCCGTCGCCAAAAGCCCTCGTGTAGCTGAACAGTGCGACGTTAATATTAACTCACTCACTCACTCTCCGCTAAAATACTCATCATAGAACCCGTGCTGCCATATATCTTGGAAGAGTGGATTGCAAAGAATATTTATGCTAAGTATTGGTAGAATATTCCTTCTAAGTTGGTGTGATGTGGTAGTTAGGAGAAGGGGGTGCCAGCTCAGGTTTTCGTCCACGTCACTTGGCCAAAATTACGTGATCCGTTGCTAAAAGCCCTCGTGTAGCTGAACACAGTGCGACGTTAATATTCATTCACTCACACACTTCAAAAAATACAGTACATTAGTTATAATTATTTTTATACTTAAAAATGCAATATCTGTTTGTGCCTATTTAATTAAAATATAGCGTTATAATTAACTACTAACCACAAACAAATTTCGAAATTTTTTTCAAATGATGCAGTGTAAGAGAATGTTTATTTACTTTAAGTAGCAGAACTGATAAAAGCATTTATTTTGAAGAAAGATCAATTTTTTACTACCAAATGTGCATAATAAAATCATAAAAAAACATTAAAATAAAGAGAGATTTATAACATCCTCTCCATTCAAAACTTAGTTTTATTCTGAAATAAAACAAAATAGGCATTATGCTGATCACGGGAATAAAACTAGAAGCGAGCGCCTAGAGTAGCGAAAACCAAAAGGGCTTTTCACAAGCAAAAGATAGATATATGCTGTTGTGGGCATGCCAGAAGGGCTTGCAGATGGCAGAATTTTTTCTTACTTATTTAACAAATATCGTTTTATTTTGGACACTTCATACAATATCTTTATAAATTATAGTCTATGTGTTATGCTGAATTATAAGCTATATTACTGTAAAGTTTCATTAAAATCCATTCAGTTGTTTTTGCGTGAAAGACCCCAAATTTCCTCACAAACTTTCGCATTTATAATAAATAATAGATTTTGCCTGTATATAGCTCTGATCTCTGTACAGAGGCTCTACTATGATTTTTGAAAATCCACATTAATTTCAGAGTTACAATCAATTAAAATAATTATCGGCGTTTTTTTCTTAAAATTTCTTCCCTCTATTGTCGTAGAATAAGGATAAACCCACTTCTAAGTTATATTTATTAAAAATTCTAGTTGAGCTTCTGTACATATTATTATAATAGAATCATTTTTCACCAAAGGGGGATATTTTGAAAGTGGGTCATTCAATGTTAATTTTTTGTCAAAATATTGTACTTAAATAGTTTTTTATTGTAATACTATTCTTAAAACAATTTTGTATACATTTTCTAATCTAAGTGACACTAAATATCATGAATATTATCCATTTATACTCTTTTGCAAAATCATAGTTCCGTAAATAGTCGAATACCTTACGTGAAAAAAATCTATACTCAAAACTTCTCATTTTTTTAAAAAAAATGCTCTCATTAAAACTATAATGCAATGAATGTGCATAAAATTGTTGATTGTTCAACTATTCAATGTTTTAAAACTTTTTCTTATGTTTTTTGTCATTAAGTTGATAGGGACGTATTGTTATTATTTGAAGTGACCCCCTTTAAGTAATGGAACAGGGTAAAAATATTTATCTCGGATACATTGAGACTAATTTGATAAGTTTAATCTTTCAAATAATTATTTCATATGTTCAATCCCTTAAATACACCTGATCTCACTTAAAAGTATTTAATTAATTCAATAATATTTTAATTTTTCCGGAGCAATACAATACTACACTGATATTTTCGTTTGGATTTAAGATTTCACTAAAGCATATTTATCCGAATTTATTTCCTGAGAATATAACACGTTGAAACGTAAAAAAGCATTCCATCCATAACGCCTTTTGCAAATAACAGTTCATAGAACAAACCATTTTTCTTTATTGTACAGCAGATGAAAATGGGCCTCAGGATATGCAACTAATTCAAAAAAGCACGTCTTGTTTACAAGAAAGTCTTATTCCGTGACAGTCTGCATTTGCACGATAAAGAAAAAAATTATATTTTTGGCAGTAGAATTAGACATGGAGAACGTTTTGAAACGACATAATGCATGGTCATGTAGAATTAAATTTCTGACCTTTCAAATGATTTATTGATAACTAAGTGCATGGTCATTTTCCGTTTATGAATTAAATTTCCAACCATGGAGGCATGTCATGAGTTCGATCCCAGTCTAAAAAGACCCGCCGTGTGATTTAAATCTGTGAGCTAACGTCCTCCCTAGGGGGTGCCAGCTCAGGTGTCGTCCACGTCACTTGACCATGGTTCAAAATTACGTGGTTATTAGCTGAACAGTGCGACGTTTAAATCCGTTTATGAGAATAGTAAAAAATTATATGTTAATATTTTAAATGCTGTGATAATCTTAAACAATGTGCTAATAAATATGCTGAGAACAATTTTTTAATGATGTCTACCTATTCAAATAATATTGTTCTGTCTTTTCGTTACCTATTATAAAACATTCCGATATAAAACAGATGAAAAGTACTAAACAACAGCACTTCATCAAAATTAACAATAAATCATATTTGTTTTTAGAAGTGCTTTAATTTAGATAAATAAATACTACAAGATAATTCTGTAAAATCAATAATTTATGAGTCGGACTTACAAAGAAAACTATTACACACACACAAGCTTAGACAGTTTTTTTTCTTCTTTTTTTAAAGTTGACCCATTTAGTTACGATTCCAAAAATGGTACAACACTTTTTCATTACTATCCCCAGCAATCATAATTTTTTTTTTTATTTTTAGACCATCTTCATTTTAAAAATACCTCTGTTGATATTTTCTATCACATCATGGAGCACTCTGTGCCCACTAACACAACAATATTTTACAGTTACAATATAGTTATAATTACAGTACACGATCTTCACAAATGTGAAAAGGATGTTATATACCTGAGATGTGTTCCCTAACGAGAGTTTCAATGAATAGACAGTGAATGATAAGTACACTTGGCAATGAGGAGGTAGTCTTATGTCTGGTTGAAGACAATCCAAGTACATGCACTTGAGCGATATCCTGCCAATCGACTTATGTGATATAATTTCGAAAACCTATTGAAGATCAACCTTTCAATAAAAGATTTCTTGTCCCATTAATGTGTTGCTATTTCTGGTCTTTTTCTCTGCTCCTTTGCATCATAGCTTGCAGTTTTGGAATTTGTGACCCTACATTCCTATGTGATTCTGAGTCATATCTGTGTATTACCTACATACCCTGCAAATTTGTGGTCTATCAGCGGAACATCCTTCATATGTTATTTTCCAAAAGAAACTATATATATATATATATAATAATTTCAATTTTTTAATTGATTGTGAAATTGTGATTGGCTTATATGTATATATTTAAATATATATATATATATATATATATATATATATATATATATATATATATATATATATATATATATAGTATAATAAAATAAAAGGGAAAAAGTTCTAGAACCTACAATGCTAAAGAAGGAAGAAATTGGAATTCACAAGACACAACAGATGTAGATACAAAAAAGTCTTTGGCCTAATAAACTGGAGACCTATTATGATTTATAAAGCTGTCGCTGAATTAAGCGAGCGATTTAGGGTTAGCATTGCTTTATGGATCTAACCTTCCACGCACAGCAGAAATTTTCGGCATAAGAGAAAAAAAGAAAAAAAAATATAGCCATTTTGAAAAGTTAAGCCTACTTCTAACACGTGAATGATGAATCTGATAATATAGTAAAATGAGATTAAGAAAAGGGAACAAAAATGAATCTCTCAAGAAGAGGAATAATAAAATTTTTTTTAAAAATTAGGATTAAAACTTACATGTAAAATAAAAAGCTTTAGAAATAAAAAAAACATTCGTTAAAGCAGGACGTTAAGATCCCACGCGAAATGACGTAAATGATTGAGCATCAACACAAGAAGGAAAAAAACCATGGCACCATCTGGATAGTTATTTTACAATTAAACTAACCACTAAGATATTTTAAAATAAACTAAACATAATAAATTATAAAATAAAACTTGCAGTGGTGTATGATTAGTCGTGGCGAGTGGACGATTATACTGGGACAAGGAAAGGATCGGGCGTGGCCTTTGGAAGAGATTGCTGTATGTTAGATACATTTTCTATGCTGGTTGATAATGCGTAATCACTGTTATTGATGAGGTAGTCTTGTAATTAGTAAATCCGTTTATTGACTTGCACATGTAGAGACACACAAACATAATTGACGATATCACAAAGAATTCACACACAACAAAAATACACACATTCCAGCTGCAGCCGATTACAAGGTTAAGGACAAAGACAGAAGAGAGCAGGATTTCCAATGATCTCGGTATTTATACCTAGTGGGACTTCACATGATTTTGGGGGTGGATAGATGTAGTTCAAAATACTCTCGTTAGGCGGATAATTAATTTAAATAATTAAATGGTTGTCCTGAAAGACTGGACCATAAGTAAATCAAAAGCTATTAAAGATTAAATTATTGGGAATAATATTATATATATGTATATATATATATATATATATATATATATATATATATATATATATATATATATATATATATATATATGTATTATTGATTTTAAAATTATAAGTTTCAATTAAGTAGTTTTTTAAAATATAAATATATGAGAAATAATTATTATTTAAACATTATTTATAATTTAAAACTGTCGCGTTTCGTCTGACAGCTTAATCATTAATGCCCATCCATAGTTCAGAATAATACAGAGGTTTCAGGTTAAATGAGCATTGATTATTGTACGTTCATATTTACCTATAACATTATCAAAATCCATTATATATTATGAGAAAGAGGTTGAATTATAAAATGTATTGGTCAGGTGTCATTATTTTATTGATATTTTAAGTTTTAACGCCTTCTACCTATAATTTTCATGTAGCCGTAGAGAAATGCATAGTTCAAGTTATCTCCTAGGAACTGCAATAACAAATGATTTATCTTATTGCAGGCAATAGTTTTTTTTTTTACCAAACGTAGTTGCTAAAACAATATCAGTAACATGATAAAAAAGGAAAACAAATGAGTGAATGCGATAAGAGATCATCTAGAAGGAAATATAATTCCTAAAGCAAATTTATGTATCCCAATTTCGTCTTTTGTCCAGGAACTGTTCACATTTCATCCATGATATCATGATATAGATTCACAGTTATTTTTAAATGAGCTTAAACTATCAGTACAAAAGTATTGAATCATAAAACTCAACTGAAGGATTTTTATTTCTCTTATTCAAGAAGATATGACAAAGAAATAAAATTTATTCCAATTCCATTACGATCTCTCCTTTACTTGACTAGGTCTGTATTAAAAGATAATATAAAATCTATATGCTTGTAAGATTAATTTCTAAATGTCACTATTTTGCATTGTCAAATCATCCCCCCATACACAAATGCAAAACACAATTTCTTTGATTTTTGAGATTGTCAGAGAGGTCTTTTTCTATTATTTGTATCGGAATAAAATTTATCGTTCTTTTGTATTAAAAATCGTTCTTTTGTATTGTTTTCTATTATTTTGTATACAAAAGAACGATAAAATCTATATGCTTGTAAGATTAATTTCTAAATGTCATATTTAAAATTGTCATATATTATATAAATATAAATGCAAAACACAATATATATTATTATATAAATTGTATATATATATAAATATATATATTAAATATATATCGGAATAAATATTATATAAATTATATTTGTATTAATGGAACCATCATAGAAATATATAGAATATTATATAAATATATATATATAAATAATATATATATATATATAAATATATATATATATATATATATATATATATATATAAATATATATATATATATATATAACTTGATGGTTCCATTAATACAAAATATTATATAAATATATATATATAAATAAATATATATATATATATAAATATATATATATATATATATATATATATATATAAATATATATATATATATATATATATATAATATATATATATATATATATATATATATATATATATATATATATATTTCGCTTTCTGCAGAACTTAGAAGTCCCTAGATTGGATAAATCATATTTTTAAGCATTGCTCTTCGATAAATATTAATATCGTTCTGTAACTTAGTAACAATTACTTAAATATATTGGTATTATGTTCATATACAAGTTATTTTTAATTTTGCAAATAACATTTTTTTTATACATACTTACAAGTTATTTCAAATAAGCTAAGAGATTAATATCTATTGAGCAAAGCGGATTGGAATTCTATACATTAGTAAATGTTTTTGAATTATTTACATAGTATAATCTAATAATGCGGCAACTGTGGTCATTGATGATAACGAAAGCAAGTACCTTAAGTTAAACCACATAAAATAGATTCTCCCAACTCTCCCCTACCTGGCCAGGTTTGTTCAGTCTATGCCATGTGACCGAACTGCACGTACAGCTGTTATCTTCTGAAGCTAGTTAGCTTTATTCCGCAATCTAAGACATATAGCTTTTCTTGAACAGCGTAGAACATTACATTCTGTCAACGCTTAGGTAAAACACCAACGGAGACTTTGCAAATGCTAAGTAAGGTGTATAGCGAATCTACCATAGTGAGATCCAAGGTATATGTATGACATCGGCCTTTTAAAGAGGGCAGAGAATCAATGGAATACAATAAACGCGTTGAATGACCATCAACTGCACGAAACGCTGAAAATGTTGCGTTGGTATCTGAATGTGTTTGAGAAGATCGTCGCCAAACATGAACAAATCACTGATGCTACATACTTCTCGATGACGTCGTTTGAGGGAATCCATTCCTCTTGAAGGGCCTCAGTTCTGCCAGAGCGACGACTGGTATCTTCTGCACGATAACGCACCAGCACATCGATCCCGAATGGTAAAAGAGTTCTTCGCCAAAACTCGCACTAACGTGCTTCTATATCTCCCTATTCACCAGACTTAAGCCCTTGTGACATTTGCATGTTTCCATCAATGAAAAAACATTTACAGGGACGTCTTATTGTGTGACAGTAGTATCGAAGAAGGCCCTTAAAGGAGATAGCGAAAAATGGCTTCCAGTTGTGCTTCCAGAAGTTACACGAAAGCTGGCAGAAGTGTATCGTAGCCCAATGGGATTTCTTTGAAGGAGGATGTGCTTCGGTATTATGAAATATTCAGGGTAAGGTTTTCTACACCTTTGCCACGAACTTTTAAATCATACTAGGTATAAAACTAATTAGAAACTTTTTTCCAATATACACTTTCAAAAATATCCAAAAAAAGGAATATAAAAATGTTTTCTTAATTACATTTTTAGATATGAATTCATAGCAGCAGAAGAGTTCTTTCCAAAATGCTTCACTCAAATACCAGAAATTAACTATTTAATTCAAAAGGTTTAAAATATATATATTTCTTACTTTTAAGTTGCTTTATATCTTAAGCCTGTTAATCATAAAACTAAAAGGGTTGCGGTAGCCGAGTGGTCAAGGTATCGGATCGTGGTTGGCCTTGTCACGGGTTCAAGCCCAGCACCATTAAAACCCGCCGTGTAGGGCAGCGATGCACGTTAAATGTGTCGAGAGATATAACGCCCTCCCGTTGGTGTGGTGTGGTGTGGTAGTTAGGAGTGAGCATGTACCAGAACAGGTGTGGTCCACGTCACTTGACCGTGGTTCAGAATTGCGTGGTCCGTTACCAAAAGCCCTCGTGCAGCTGAACAGTGCGACGTTAATAATCACTCACTCACTGATACAACTAAAAGAATTTTCTACATCAGTATGCATGCTACATTGAATATATACGTAGTATTAAATCATAATAATGTTTTTTTCTTATATAAAAATACCTATATTTAAATTTTTAAGTGTTTGCTATAGTAAAATAAAAAAAATCTTATGTTTAATGAATTATTCCAAGCAGTATTATTTTTTAAATAAACTCTTAATTTATATTTTTAATGTTAAAAGAAATATATGTATAGTGAGTTTTTAATTTAACACTTTATGCAGTTTTTAAAGTGTTTAATTATTTTTTTCTAGAATTAATTATAATCAAAAGAAAAAAGTAAACGAAAAAATAGAACATTATTTGACTTGGAAATTTTATGCAACAAATATATGTGCTTAAATGGAAGCAAAATAATGAGTTTTTAGAGTGATTTTGGTATAGATAGAAGTAAATTTAAAGTGTATCCATTTTTTTTGTTTGAATTTCAATATATAATACATACATTTAAGTCAAAAATAATTGAAAAATGCGCATTTGGTACTTTGCAATATAGTAAATGTAATCATATACTGTAGTAATGACATTTATAGATAAAAAGATAAAAATTATTATGTCTAGATTATTATTATTACTATTCGCACTTTTAATTTAATACTTTTAAAATGGTAAATTTTTCAAAATGATATAGGAGTTATTTACTTAGATCATACAGTGCTGAATTTGTTAATATTAAGTATGTATCAAACAATGATCACACGATACAGTATCATATATTAAAAGTAAATAAATTTTTTTAAAATCTTCTGACTACAATGATACATATTTCGTTTGGGTTATGAAATCTTAGTTATAAACTTAATTTTTAAGTACGTAAATTTTTATGTAAAATAACCATTCTAATAACTGAATAACGCAGGAATAAATAACTTTTCAATATGCAAACAAAATTTTTCACTAACAAAAACTATAAGCATTAATACTATACGATTGATATAGATGTAAAAATTCATTTTGAACTTAAAGAAACAGAAAAAAAGAATCAACAATTTTTCTGTAATAATGATATTTTTAGATTGTAATATAACATTAATTATACTAGTATAAATGTAAAAACCTAATATTCAAACGTCTTAACATATTGTTGCTAAATTCTTACATAAATTCTAAATATTAACTTTAACTCATTGTTTTCAAGGTACGATTCAAAATTCGTAATTGATGAAAATAAAATATGAGTACTAAATAAAATTCACTATATATATCTCATAACAATATAGTATTTGAAAATCAATACCCTTATATAATTCCAATATATATATATATATATATATATATATTGTAATCCAATTCAATTTCTGGATGTAATATAAGCCAAACGTCAATCAACGATACCAAATTTAAAACTAAAGTGGTTAATATTCTAAAACTATAAACAATAGAATAAAAATTGGCTTTGCCAGATATTTATTTTCAAACTTTCACAATAAATTATATTAATAAAACTAAATTTTCTATTCTACATTCTATAGATTAATATCAATGAATTAGCAAGATGTTTATGAAATGCAGACTATTGCATAAAAAAGATATTTCAAAATAAGAATAATATTAAATATATTTATTAGAACATATAAACATAATATTTTAGTTATAAACATGTTCTTAATATGATAAAGACTAATATTGTACTCATAAATATAATCATAAAATAATTTTTTTCAGAGTTTATCTTTGAGCAACATAATCTATCCACGACTGAAAGTATGAGATTTTAAATCAAAAGAATTTTTCTCTCAAGAAAACAAAATAAAAAAAAAGAGTGAAATTCCTCTGTTGTTATCAGTATATCTTGTATCTATCGACAAAACAACTGATGCAGAGGTATGAAAGTTATTTTTATCCCATATATAATAAAAACTGTTTATATAAAACGGAAAACATAAGAAATATCCCATTGCCTTTTTCACCTTAAATCATAAAAAAAGGAAATGGTCAAAGCTAAAACAGAAAAAGTAAAAGAAAAACTTTATCAAAAAGGTGAAAAAATAAAAAAATGTGTGTTTTTTGGTTGAAATTAATAGTTTGAAAGGAAGCAGGATATAAAATAGAAAAAATACATAAGAAAATACCCATTTTTTTGTGGACAGTGAAAATAGTTTTTATCGTACACAGAATAAAAGATTTTCAGTGATCCTATGTATTACATTAAAAAAAATATTGAGAAATAATTGTGTAATATTTATATATATATATATATATATATATATATATATATTATAAATGTGAAAGTATGTTTGGATGTTTGGTAGTCTTTCACTGAAAAACAACTGAATGGATTTTAATGATACTATACAATAATACAGTTTATACATCAGAATAACACATAGGCTACAATTTATAAAGGTATTGTTTGAAGCTTCCAAAATTTAATGATAATTGTCAAAAAAGTAGGAAACTATTCTATCATCTGCAAAAAAGCCCGTGACAGCATATATCTATCTTTTTTATCCCTTCTGTTTTGTCTACGCTATACCTCAGTGCGCGCTCGCTTTTAATTTATTACGTTGATCAGTGTATAATCACTATTTTTTTAATTTCATAATAAAACTAGATTTCGAAGGGAGAGGTGAATGCAAGTTTTTAACATAAAATAAGTACAACAAAAAGTAATATTAATGTATTACAATCCTGATATAAACTATTTACACTATTTTAAGCGTTCATTACACAAAATATGTAACAATGACAATGGAAGGAAAAACTATGAAATTAATATAAAATATCAATGATATCATCAGATAGTATTTTTTTTCTTTTTTAATGTTTTTTTTCAGTACATGTAAATATCTATCTATCTAGGATTTCCCCATACTGTGTTTTATAACTTACATATATATATATATATATATATGGTAACTTATATGGTAACATATATATATATATATATATGGTATACTGGTAACTTAGATATAATCAATGATAATATTTTAAAAGATATAATGAGTAAAGGCACTAATTTTAGATTAAATGTTTCTAATAACAACAATACTGTTAAAAAACAAATTTTTAAAGATATAGATAATTTTATTACAAAATCTGCAATTAAATTTGGACTACCTATTGAGACATTTGAAGAGTATAAGTACAATATTTTAAAAGACCTTATGAATTTTAGCTACCATTCTCAATATGAAACTACTTTTAAAGATATCAAACAGAAAATTTATAATTTACAAAAGAATTTTATCATAGTTTACATTGATAAAGTACCTGGTAACTATGCTGTGATTTGTAAGTATTTTTATTATAATATTCTTTATGATCACTTTCTTAATAATGGTTCTTTTAAAAAATTAGATTTGTCACATAATGAAATTAGTAATCGTATTATTGCTATTTATAAAAAATTAGGTTATTGTATTTTTTAAAATTAAGTATCCTTATATTTTTTAACTCCAAAATTCCATAAAACGGTTAAATTTAGAACTGTAACAAATGGTTTTAGAACATATATTACTACTGCAGGCAAATTACTTCATAATATAATACAAAACTTTATTAATCAGCAATGTAATAAAGCTATAATTAAAAATAGTAAAGAGATTATAGATTTTTTTTTAATGATAAAAATATTTATTCAGTTCATAGTTATGACTTTGAAGATCTTTTCAATTCCATTGATTTATATGATATTATTAAAGTAATTTTAGAAAACCACAGTATGTATAACCTTAATATTAATTTTAACAAATTTAAAACTCTCATAGATTTTGTCTTAAATAAAATTATATCAGTTTTAATGGTTCTTTATATAAACAAGAGAAAGGACTCCCACAAGGGGGCCCAGCTAGTAATAGTTTGGCTAATCTTTATTTACATTTTTATGAATATAGTTATGTTATTAATAATGACTACTACATTTTTAGATATATTGATGATTTAATTATTTTTGGTAAAAATGATAATTTAAATCTATTATTAATTTTTATCCGTCCTACTTGAACTTAGTTAAAATTAATAATAATCCAATCAAAACAAATTACCTAGATGTATCTCTGTATATTAAGGATTTGAAACTACATACTAATATTTATGATAAAAGAGATGCCTTTAATTTTAATATCATCAAAGTGCCTTACTGGAATTCTAATTTATCAATATCTATATATAGAAATATTATTTTTAACTATATTTATCGCAATAAAGTATTAGTTAGCGATAAAGCTAATATTTTTAAATCTTAAAAAATTTTTTAATCACTGTATTGAACATGGATACCCTGCTAATTTTCTTTGTAACTATATTTCTAATGATTTTTTATGATACAATTTGTATTATTGTAATTATTTACTGTTATTATGTTTTGTAATTTTTTTAAATTTAGACAATATCTAATTTATCCTACAATTATTAAATAGATGGCGCCACATGCTTGTTTTTTTTTTTTAAATCTTTAATATATATTTTTCAGAGTTTCTTTATAATTTACGCTAATTTTATGATTTTTATTTTTATTTTTATGATTTTTTTAAAAGTATATATATATATTTATTATTATCGTATATCGAATATCGCAATTAATCGTTTTACATCGTATCGCAAGTAACTTTATGCGGTTATGCTCTCCAAAATTTAATTATTTGGCGGGAACACGATTATGCACTCTTGGCCATCGTTACAAATCCGTTTTAGTAGGTTATGTTTATGTTCATATATTCTTGTTTAATGACTTAATATTTAAATTTTACGTATAGAACTCTTTCCTTTCCTCTTGGTACATAGTATGACAAATTACAGGTGAAGGTTGGCGCCGCAAAACTTGTTTAAACCTGCAATCCTGGTTCCTAAGGCCAGGAATTTGTCTTTATACTGTGTGCCTACTTCCTACTTTTAGTTATCTTAGGTTTATAACTATATGATTATTTATATATTTTTGTTTATATGTATATGTGTGTATAAATTTATTTATATATATGTGTATGTATATGTATATGATTATATATTAAAAAATTCTTATATTGGATTATATATATATATATATATATATATATATATATTCAAGCATTAAAAAAATGAACCGTTTCAATAAATATCTGTAATTTTTTCTTTTATTTATTACTTATAGAAAATGGATTTTAATTAATATATGTTTTTTAAATGATTATTTCTATTATTTCATTACTAAATTAATTATTTGTTAATTAAAAAGAACATCGTCTATTATTTTGGGGAAAAAATACATTTCAGAGACATTTTTAAGCTAACTATACGTAACGACTGATTGATTCATGAAAATATGAAATTTATTTTATTATTTTATAGTTTCTTAGAAACTAACTATTATTAAAAAATTATGAAAGTTTGGTTTTACTCTTAGCATTAGAATGGTTTTCTTTTCATTGCTTCACATTAATAATTTTTTAATTAAAACAATATTGTTTTCTAAAAGTCATACATCGAAATTTGAAGCAATATCTTATCTGTGAGGGAGAGGGGAAGAGGGAACAACAAATTTACACTAAAAAAAAACCCCCGTGTATGCCGGGCTACAGAGAGGGAAAAGAAATCTGTGTTAAATCAAAAATATGTGGAACAAATTTCGAAAAAGGGAAATTTAATGAAACAATTTTGAATTCACTCACATTGTGCGCGTACAAACACACACAGGGCCGTGGGTAGCCTAGAGGTTAGAGCATCAGACTCCAGACCGGAAGCCTGGGTTCGATGCCCGATGCACCAAGTACACACGAGTATGTGCTCGTTAAATAAGTGGGTCCGTAGTCTTTTGGGTTTTGTCATGAGCGCAGGGACTCGAGAATATTTCCCTCCCCTTCAGTTTCCATGCAGAAATTGAGGAGGTGGAGATTGGTGTGGGGTCTCTCGCCATCTATTGTCTCTTCGGGGAATTTCGCCGAGCTAAATCGTACTGTCAGCTGTATGGTGCTCAAGGTTAATGACAGGCGTACCTCTAGCCCCATGCCACGATGCATTTCGTGGGCCTCGATCTGACTACGCCAGACAGGTGGCATTAGAAACAACAACAAACACATACACACATAATTGTTGGCTTCATGAGGGAAAGAAAAGGGCTGTGCAACGCTGGACCATGCAGCTAGTATATATATATATATGTAGTTATTCCCAGTAATTTAATATTTAATAGCTTTTTATTAAACTGTGGCCCATTCCATTAGAGGACATGCGTTTAATTAATAACCTAGCCACCCGTCTAGCGAGAGTATCTGAGAGTATTCAACTCATATGATGTCCAGCTGGATATAATTATTGAGATTATTGGAAATCCCGTCCTCTTATCTCTTATGTCTGTGTCCTTATTCATGTAGCCGGTTGCATTGCATAGTGTCTTAGCATCTTTTGTTTTGTTTTTTGTTCCATTATATTTGCTTCTTGGGATGTTGAAACGCTCTATGTTAAATGTTGAATAAACTTGATTAACTTACAAGACTGCCTCATCAATAACAATGAATACGCAACATCATCTAGTAATGGAAATTGTATCTAATATACAGTAATCATCACCAATGGCAACGCCCTGTCCTTTCGTTCGTTACAGTACCATCCACGCGCCACGGCATTATAGTTATTTATCACTCTCAAGAAATATTATAGAAGTATTTCATATATATATATATGCATCACGTAAGTATAAAAATTTCAAGGAGATATTGGTAACAAATAAGTTGTTTCAGTCCGTAATAAAAGCAAGTCATTTGAATCAAATCATATAGTATATTATTGTTATGGAATTTTTACAAATGCGAAGAATGAACGATAAAACACATATTATATTAAATTAAGAGTTGGTAATGAATATTAGAGAAGTATGCAAAAAAAATTAAAATGTTCCTGTTTCATTTGCTTAATGTTTACTGGAAGTTTTCAAAATAGATTTTCTAAATTTAAATCAGCAATTTATATAAGAATAAGTACTTGCGTACTGGTATCTAAAATTCAAATGGTTTGCTAATATCAAACAGTCTTAGGTAATAATTATTACTTGCAAAAGAGCTTCTTGATTAAATGGTGAATGTTAAGAGATTAACAAATTATCATATTAAGGCTGTTTTCGGTTAATGTTAATGCAGCGTTTCTCAAACTGTGGAGCGCGGCCCCCTTGAGGGGCGTGATAACTTTACGAGGGGGCGCGAGCAAATTGAAAAGTCGAAAACAAAATATTACTTAAAAAAATTTCTGAAAGTAAACTACCAAAATACTTTCTGTTATAATTTAAATATAGAACACACATTTACACTGATATAATACATTTATAAATAAATCAGTACTGATCAATGTATATTTTATTATTAATTAAGAACAAGTTTGATATTTATCAGTGGCCTCATGTGGGCTTGTATTAAAACTTATCTTGATAATTTATACGGTTTCTAATTAATTTCTCAACTGCTGATTACAAATTAAGTGATTTGCTCTCCAATACCACCATTTAACATCTAGACTTTAAAAGCGTTTTTTTGATATTTTTTGAAAACTCAAACGGGGAGGAAAAAAAGAAAAAATAAGCAAATCCTCTGAAATACAGTAAATCCTTCGCAAACACTGTCAGGTCAATTTTATTGCATTCTAAAGCCTTCAGAATAATTTTATGGATAGCACTGCCCAGAAAAATCGGAAAGACGCCCCGTTTATATACGTCATTTTAAAAATTAATGCTTTGGCCGAGCGAGACGTTTATATACGTCGGTGGCACATAAGAGGTTTAAGTCGTATTGCAGCTTTAGTATTAAAGTATAGTATTATTGAATTCAATACATTGTTTTTATATGGAGGAGGGGGACGCGATGAAAATGATGATTGAATAGTGGGTCGCGTGTATCGAAAGTTTGAGAAGTACTGTGTTAATGAATAGGAACGGAATTTGAACCATTTTTTCAGATATAAAAGAAAGGAGAAGTTAATATGATATTCTGGCTTCACTATCCTTTAGAGAATAGCATTTTTATCATACTTCGGATTTTTAACCGAGTTGATTCATTTTTTCTGGTATAAAATGTGTTTCGCATTTTTTACCCTATATCGTACTGTTAAATGGGCTTTGCTTTCATGTATTAAAACAAAAAAGAAAGTATTCACGGAATATTTTGAAATTTTTAAAAACACTATAATGTCAACAGATTTACGAGTTCTAATATTGCTAATTTCCATGGAAATTGCGTAATTTTACTGTCTGAAAATGTGCTTCGTGTTCAGTTACAGCTCTCGTACTTTAACCGAAGACAGCCTTAAGAGAACATAAAGTAAAGAGAATTTCAAAATTGTTTGTAAGACGAAATCATTCGTTTTAATTTAGTTTTTGGAAAACGCCGTACATTTTTTTAAAAAAAATTGTCTTTATTTGCTTCAAATCACTAGAACTTCATATAGTCTGTTTCTAAATTGCTAGTTAACTGTGACAACAAATCATTAATGATTCCAACAAACAAATAAATAAAGCATCAAACATTGATTGGTTAACAAAAGAACTGATGAATAAATTCGAATAAATGCATTAAGACTGCACTATCTTCTACCCCCTTTAAAACATTTTTTAGATTATTATAGTTATATTATTTGGCTTGTCTTTCCGTATTTACTTCTCAAAAATATTCGAAGTATCATCAATGGCTCACAAGTGAACCGAAACAAGAAACGAGATTCATATGTGATCATTTGTGAAAAGATTACGGCGGTAAACTAGTTCATGGCGTTGTTAAATTTATAAACTTATCCCATTGAACTCTTTGTCGTTAAAAAAAGATTTTAAAACACAAAAGTAACTTGAAATTTATAAATTAAATGACCATCCTGAAAAAAACTAACCCCAAATGGTAAAATATTTACTGTTATAAAAAGAAAAATTATGAGAAATTCACATTTGCGGGCTGAAAGTTTCTTCAGAGTTCAGTCAAGTAGATCGGAATCAATTCGAAGAGTACTGAGATCAGCTGATTAACACTGCAGCTTCGCTAGAAGAAATTTTTTTTCTGCATTCAAGGCTCAGATTTTCTTTCACAAAATCAATGATAATTAAGCTAATATGTTATTGGAATCACGTACTGTTTGGAGATGAGAACAGGTTTAACGTTTTTAGTTCTGATGAGCGTCTAACACACAGCTAGAAAAAAAATTAACCCACGGCACTTGTTTGGAATAGTGAAACATTGCGGTGGAAAAGTCTTTATGCAGAAAAACGCATATCGGTATAAAACATTGATAAATATTGATGGTTCATAATAAATCATTCTATACACCTTTATATTCACGATTATTAACCTAAAATTTGAGTACATATGAAAAACTTTTATTTCTGAAATAACGAAATCCTAAGCATACGTTTCAAATCTGGTTAAAGTAAAAATGTAAAATATTTTGTAAACATCAAATTTAAACCAAACTGAGAGCGTACTTGAATATAATATGATATTATATCTGTTGATTCAAAACTAGTGTAGTCAACTTTAAAAGCATACAACTATTTATGATGAATTTCTATCGTTTTACTACATGTTTTATTTGAAAAATAAAACATTTAAATTACTAATCTAACCCTTTTTATTAGAGGGAGTAAATTACAGTACTGAAATAAAATACTCGAATTCTCTCTCTCGGAACGAAATTTTAAATCTTTTGAAGGATGGCTGTTTACATTCTATAAATAATAGAGCATTTAAAAATCAAAAAAGACATTTTTTTATTATAGTACTATCTAAATTTCAAAAAGAAATAAAATTTGGCTCGCAATCAAACGTTCTAGAAAAAAAATGTGAAGGGAAGGAAGTTCTTAATGAAGAAGAAAAAAAAGAAGTTTAAAAGAATTATCGCTGTATAAATTACTTGGCCTCAAAAACCTATGGCAAGGAAACCATAGATATAGCAGTTGACAATGTATCGTCAGATCTAGAAAATTGACTATAAAAAATTTAATAGTAGTAAATTAAATAGTAAATTCTCCAATCTGTCATTAAATATCTGTTAAGATCGTACTAAAAGTGTGAAGGTCTCCTTTGACCTCACTTTGAGAACGAGAATAAATAGGAGTCATGTAAGAACCAGAAGCCACATTTCTATAAACAACTTTCTTTATTTGGTTATCTTATCCAAATAGAATCAAAGACTTATTAACAAATACGTTTAACTAGTATTATGAGGTTTTAAAGATAATATCATTTAAATTAACTTAATTAATGATCAAATTAATTAACAATTAAATAACGATCACGCAGAGATTACCACGAAAAGAGATCCCAGAATTATATTTAATAATGTTCCTATTGAACATTTATCTTTAATCTCACTCTTAAAACTTTAATGAGACTTTAATTATAAATCAATAATTACCAACGGAATCTCAACTCCTCTTAAGAGTAAATTATCTCCAACAAGAAATCTTCAATTTAACTTCACTATATGTTTCTGCTTCAATCTCTATCTCCTACTGCTCTAACTTTACTATTCCGTTTGACTTAAATACTTTATCTAATCTGCATAACAAGGAATCCTGTCCGCTTTTTGGAGTTGATTGGAAATAGGCAGGGAATTAAATTTCCCTAAAAAGGACGACTCAGAAGGTTAGTGATAAAGTTCCGTATAGATTTGTCACAAAAGGAAGAAAACGTTCTTGGCCTTTGTATTTAATGTTACGCAAAGTTAGATACAAATCATAGCACTCTTTCATCTGTCATTCGCAACTGGCAAAACGAAGATTCAATATATTTCAGGCAAAAACTTCGCAAAGTCACAGCTGTTTTTAAAAGTGCAAGTTGGCTTTAAGGTGCTATGGTGTGGACGGAAATGTCCTCTCATGGCTTAACAAAACCATTTTTTGTAGAACCACAAACTTTGAATTTTATGCTAACTACTATTCGAATGAAGTTTTGAAACACTTGAATAAAAAAAGTAAGCCTTTTTACCCTCAAGGAAACTTTGTTTTTCACTAAAATTTATACTAAAATCATACCGCAAGATCAACTATAAAGTTGATTAAAAAATAAATTTTCTGCCTCCTGATAAATCACTATCCGTATCCCCTCTGTATTCCTTGTGATTATTTTTTGTGCGGATAAAAACAACAACAATTAAATAGACGTAAGGGCTTCAGAAAGCATTTTAAGGGGGGGAGAAGGAAAAATACACCCAAATTGACCGAAAAAACTATTTTAACTCATCCGAAACGCTTGCGAAAAATGTACTGCGCTAGAGGAAACCACATTGAAAATTCCATGTAAATAACTTTATTCAATCAAAATTTATGATACTCTGAAATTGGTTACATTATTTATGAATAAGCCGGTAGTTTTAAGTACTTAAAAAAGGGAAATTGAACTTAAAATAGTATTAATCAAAGAATGGAGGAACGTCGTCGCAAAAATCATGAAAAAGTATAATGAACGCAGGACCCCAGATATTTTAAAGACACCGTGAGTGCTCACAAAACTTTATACTAGCAAGGATAGGACACGACTATGGAAATTCATTTGGGGTCGAGACTTGGTGTAATAGTAGTACTCCTTTAGATTGTTCAACCCTCAATGTAATTCCGCCGAATGACCAGTCAATTCGGGGGAAAAGAGCCTTCGAAATTCATGCTTAGCTTTTATACAATTAAATTACATTCTCCTCCAACGATTTCGTAGCTTGGTTGATATATCGTCTGCATATTATGCGGGAGGTCTGGGTTCGATTCATCGGTCAATTTTTTTTCCATTCATTTATTTTAAAAATTAAATAAACTTATTTACGAAAGGTTTATTAAATATTAAATGATATTTTATGTAATTATTTGTATTTTATAAAGTAAAAAAAAATACTGTAACTATATAAACATTTATATTAAATTTTATATAAATATATTTTTATATTAATAAATATTTATAATAAAATATATAATAAATATTAAATGATATTATACATGACAATTAGTTTCAAATAGTTTTATAATGTGAAATAAAATATACTATAAATAAAATATTATGTATAATATAAAATAATTTATAAACTACATTATTATTAAATTATTACTTCATAATTAATGCAATAAAAATATGCCTTTCTTATATATTATTAATTTAATTATTTTATATTTTTATAAAACATTTAAGAAGTCCTTTTTAAATAAATTTAAACAATTTTAAAAGTTTATTTAAATGTTATTGATAAAATTAATTATTATTTCAATAATGAATAATAAATTTAGTAATAAATTAATAATAATTTTAATAATAAATCTTATTAATAATAATTCTCATTAATTAATTTTAATTATTAATTATTTTAATTATTAATTATTTTAATTATTAATTATTTTAATTATTAATTATTTTAATTTTTAGTTATTTTAATTTTTAATTATTTTAATTTTTAATTATGTGAAATAATTTTAAATAATAATTATTTTAAATAATTTTAATCAATAATTATTTTAAATAATTTTAATCAATAATTATTTTAAATAATTTTAATCAATAATTATTTTAAATAATTTTAATTAATTATTTTAAATGATTTTAGTTAATAATTATTTTAAATAATTTTAATCAATAATTATTTTAAATAATTTTAATTATTAATGATTTTATTTAATAATTATTTTAAATATTTGTATTCAAAAAATTTTAAATATTTGTATTAAAATAATTTTAAATATTTTTAATAATAAATTTATTTCATTGTTTTTATTTTATAAAATACATAATAATTACATAAAATATCATTTAATACTTATCATACCTTTCATAAATAAGTTTATTTAATTTTAAAATAAATAAATGAAATGGAAGAAAAAAATTGACCTATGAATCGAACCCAGAACTCACGCATAGTATGCAGACGATACATCAACCAAGCTACGAAATCGTTGGAGGAAAATGAAATTTAATTGTATAAAAGCTATGCATGAATTTCGAAGGCTTTTTTCTCCGAATTGACTGGCCATTCGTCGGAATTACAATGAGGGGTGAACACCCTAAAGCAGTGCTACTATTACACCAAGTCTCTACCCCAAATGATTTTCCTCAATCGTGTCCTCTCCTTGTAAGTATCAAACTGCCAGTTACAATAGTGTTGGTATATAACGGTTTTTAAAGTGTTCAGTCACTTTTGTAGTGTGATCTTTTCGTTTATTTCTGATTTTTTTTATATAATATGATATTTAAATTTTTTCTCTATATATTAAAAGCATTTTATATAAATTTAAAAAGAGTAAAATAAGTTGATGAAAAACTTCTTTGTAAAATATCAAGTTTTGTTTAGAATAGAGCAAATATTTTATATTGAAATTCGAAAGTTTTCATTCATGTTTTGGAGTCACTGTTGACGTAAAGTGATGTTAAATGCACAATATATTTGTGGCACGCTAAAAAAAATGGCATTCAATAATAAGGTTCAATTCTATTTTCTCTCGGAATTTACTTCTATTTCAAAAGAAAAAAAATTCTTTTTATTGCAATTGAGGATTTCAATGTGAAAATGCTAAAATTTTGTTGCATTTTGTAAATAATTGTTTTCAACGGAAAAACATACTATAAATAATTCCATAAGTAAATTCATTAATATTAATTTGAGGTAATTAATGGATTATTTTATGGACCTGCATCCAAACTCATTCAGAACATTAATATCATATGCGACAATATATACTGTGTGTCCGCTAAAGACCGATATCGTTCCTATAATTAATGCAGGACAAGAACTATAGTCATAAAAGTGGGGTTTAGGTGTAGTAAAGTGGTCAGGCGCTAAACAAAAAAAAAAAAAACAGCTTACAACGTCCTCTGGTGGATAAATTTGGAGTTAGTGTTCTCTTATCTCAAAAACAGTACAACATACATGAAAAAATTCGATTAAAATGTTATTCAGCACCATCGTTTTATTAAAAAAAAAACCATCTTGCGCATAGCATTCATACAAATGAAAAGCATAATAACACATGTGTTTGGTCGCAATGAGCAAAACTGCACTTTTCGGAGATAAATCTGATCTACCTGCAACGCTCAAAGTTGTGTCCTTGAGCAACAACAATATAGGTTTGGACACGGGCTTTCTTATTTGTACAAAGAAAAAAAAAAGTCGCTGAAAATTCTGTTTAGAAGAATGAAATTGAAAGCGAAGGGGAGACATAATGTAATAAAACCTTCTTAAATAGATAAGTTATGTACTCATATAAAATCATGATGTGTTGTGCTTTTTCAGTGCTGCACATATCAGAAATTAAAAAGAGTTATTCGTGAAAAATATGAATGCTAATAAACTACATTAGTTATTCGTCAAAAATTTTCTGTTATTTTTTTTAGAAGAAATTACTAATCCTCTTAGAATCATATATAATTAGATTTGAAAAAAGCATGAAAATACGAAAATAAAAAGATAAAAAAAATTCAAATTTTCCCTCGCATATATTGCAAAGCAAAAAAGTATTACAAATTACAAATTTAATCATTAAGGTATAGATTATATATTATATATATTGGATTATATATATATATATATATATATATATGTGTGTGTAAGCTTTTTTTTTTTTCTTAAAAGTAATTATTAGCATATTAAATTTTATGCTACAAATCTTGAGAATTTCTTCAAATTTTATACCATGAAATTTGAGTCTGAATTTTAATTTTATTTATTATTTCAAAATTCATAAACCTAACTTGATGTTTATTGATAATGCCTTTTTGGAGGTCAAATGTTCTGTCATCACTATTTTTTAGCCAATTTTCTATGCACATGTTGTTCTCTGCCAAATAACTCTGCTTTTCTTCAAACTGTGTACGTGATATGACTTTTTGAAGTGCAACTTCAATAGTGATTTCCTACGTCGAATGCGTAATTTCCTGAAAACGTAGAAAATGCAGCGAATTCTTTCAAATACTTTCACTCAGAACATTCAAATTTGGTGCATTTCGTATATTTAAAATGCAGAGAGTACACTTCCCAAAAGATCTGCAAATGCTATTCAGAAATGTCGAAGAAGTTCATTGTGTAAAAGAATCTCCACATTGTCTATCAAAAATGGAGAGCTATTTAAAGATTGTAGGCCACAACACAGAACAATTTCCTTTTTTCTTCAAATTGAATGGAATTTTTTTTATATTGCTTTCAATGCTGTTCGAAATTATGCAATGCTGCAATTCAAAATTATTTTAATTTCAATAAATACTTTTGAATGTTATGTTGAAATAAATTTTTATTTCTATGAATTTTGATTTGCATAAACGACCGTTTACAAAGCTCTTTTCCTTGGTTTAATTGTTTTAAAAGTACCTTCATATTTATGGATCTAAATTTGTAACTTTCAAATTCTATAATCAGCTATTTGTTATAAATATTTCGTTTTTCCTTAAGTTTACAAATAACTTAGAAAATAATTCTTGCAGTGTTGAGGAGAATAATTAAATAATAATTTCATGTGATGTTGCGAGGGTTGCTCACTATGATCAAAGTAGTATTTTCCGGAAACGAAAATTTTCTTCCTAAGACAACCTTTCTCAGTAAAGGGGATTGGATATTAAATTTAAACTTTGCAAAGGTAAAAATAACTTTCCCTGTTCTATTCCAAGAATTATGGAAACAAAAAAAGATCTCTCGTTTACCATAATTTTCTATTAAAAATGTTTTAAATTATTTTTCAATTAATTGAAATGCAGTTAAAATAATTAAAAACACAGCCAATAAAAAGAAGGATAAATAAAAAAAAACAAATGTTGAGCAGAATTGGAGAATTGTTATGAAGTCTCACGGGTGTTAACTTTGTCTCAGAGGTTGAAAATATAAACAATTTTCAAATAGATCTAAAATTCTATGAAATTAAAATTAAATAGTTCGAATATTTTACTCAATATTTATAAAAGAGTGAGGCTTCAAAAAACGGTAAAATGTTTAATATATAATCATAATGTTTAAAATTATAGCAGATGAAAATAGAAAACATTTAAGAAATATATATTAATTCAGTTTTAGGTTGCCCATGTTTCCTAAAATAGCAGCTCTAATTACTAGGAATAAGTTCATTTATAAAGTTAAATGTATCATTATTGCACTGCGTAGATATTTTTATAATACATCATATATTTTATATATATATATATATATATATATATATATATATATATATGTTTCATTTTTTTAAACTTCAATGTTTATCGAATATTTTAAAATACAAAAGATATATAATACTAAAATTAGGTAGGCCTTAAGGGGTATGATACCTTTTATAATTTTATAAAGTTTTATTCATCAAAGGCAACTTTTTAGAAAATAGCATGCAAAACGCCAAAATTACTTAATATTTATTACAGAAATATTGCTTACTTTCATATGATTATATTTTTTAAAGTTATGATGATATTTTAAACATTTTGTACTTTTTTGAATTTCCATTCCTTTACAAATAATGTGTAAAAAAGATTCGAATTATTTAATTTTAATTCCAAAAAATTATACCTTTTTTTAAATTGTTATATTTTCAGCCCTCGAGAAAAAAATCAACACCCCTAAAACCCCTATATTTTTTTAAAAAAAATGCTCACATTTCTTAACTTTCTCTGATAAGAGTAACAATTTAAAACTTAAGTTCTAATTTTAAGAAATACACTGCTGGACAATTGCTAAGGACGGATAACACTATCATCCATAGCAACCACAAAATGAAAGGAAGCAAAATGTGGAAAATTAGAATAAGTGCGGGATATTAGTAAGAAGAAGTATGAGTATGCAATATTTTTTTTCCACGTCTGTTCATCACGTGATAGCGTTCATAAAAGCTTTAAAGGTTTTGACGCGTGTGGACAGTTGTTGTTTCAAGTCAGAGTTTTAAAGGAAAGATTTAATAGACGAACTTAACATTTTTGGCATATCTTCCCGACATCACATAGATGATTTTATGCGTGGCCGAACTATCGGAAAGATCGAAGAAGGGCGAAAAATAACAGATGTTGCCAGGGAGTTCGACATCGCTCACAGTGTTGTTTCGCGGCTGTGGAAGTCATTTAAAACTACTGGAATGTGTATTAGACGGCACGGGGGAGGTCGTGTTAGAAGTACGACGCCTGCAGAAGAAAGATATATCGTCTTATCAGCAAAAAGGAACAGGCGTACCACAGCTCAGCAGGTGGCAAATCAGTTTCTTGCTGCCTCAGGAAAGCAGATCTCCCGAAAAACTGTTGCCAGACGTTTGAGGGGAGGAGGACTATACGCACGAAGACCTGTTGTGTGCGTCCCATTGACCAGACATCACCGTACTGCCCGTTTGCAATGGTGTCGTGAGCAACACAATTGGACTGAACAGGACTGGGCATGCGTACTATTCTCAGATGAGAGTAGGTTCAGTCTGTCATCGGATTGTAGACGCCAACTGATCTGGCGCGAGAGTGGTACTGCTTATCGTCCAGAAATCATCCAGGAAAAGAACCTATATCCGACATGCAGTATCATGGTGTGGGCCGGCATCATGATCAATGGCCGCACGCGCCTACATGTGGTTGCGAATGGGACTATGACGGGCCAACGATACATTGATGAAGTTCTACTTCCTCATGTTCGTCTTTTCCGTGGTGCTGTCGGTGATAAATTTGTTTTTATGGACGACAACGCAACATGTCATCGAACACTCGCTGTTCAGAATTGTCTAGAAAGAGAGGGTATTCAACGTCTAGTATGGCCAGAGCGTTCTCCAGATCAAAACCCCATTGAAAATGTGTGGGATGCTTTGGGGAGGTAAGTTGCTGGTCGAAACTATCCTCCGACAAACAAGAACACTCTCATCCGTGCACTCACAGAGGAATGGGATAAATTGCCTCAACAGCTGCTGGATAATGTTGTGCAAAGTATGGTACGACATGTGGAATGTTGCATCACACTCCACGGTGGACATATCCCGTACTGATATCTTTCTTTAAGGTGTCTGCTGACTTTTAGATACATTGTTACATTTCTCCGTACGCAGATCAAATGAACATTTTTTTTTCTTTCCGATGTTTCACAGCTTTTGTAATTTCCAGAACGATAAATATTCTTTATTCTAATGTCTGAAGAGTGTGGCAACTATATTTTATCCTACTAGGCCTCATGTCTCGCTTAATGTTATGCTACATAGCAATTTGTGATTCGTCCTTAGCAATTGTCCAGCAGTGTATATCACAGACATTTCCCCATAAAACTTTAAAAAAAATGAAGAACATGTGAGCCTTAGAATCTCTACAACTATAATAGGTATTATGTGTAAACAGTTTCATACCATTAAATATATTTATTAAATACTAGATTTTTCCTTTCACCTTAAATATACAATATTGTAACGAATGGTAATAGAGCACCCTCTCCTGGCCCGTATGGACAAATAACCAGTCTGACTGCCACCACGGTGTAGAAAGGACATGTCAATGCCCACCCGCGCAAACCCCTTATTATTTGTATAAAGATTAACGGGTTTTTATGTGTTTGTACCAGTGCTCAATTAGAATGTACAACCAATTAAAATTATTTGAGCTAGCTGCCGGTGTAATTTTTGAGTACAGGTTATAAAATGGCGCCCAGCGAGTGGCCGAATGGTCAGACTAGCAGTCCTATTAAAATCTACTAAGAGAATTATTTTCAATATTCTGAACTGCTAGTTTATATAGAATTTCTAAAAGTATTTTCTGAAGTTGTAGCTGCCAGCTACGAAGTTGGACTGTTTATTTCCTACCGGAATTTTAGAAATTTTGGATTGCATTCCTTTTCACGGATCGTCAGCTGAGTTTCTTTCGTTTTGTTTTCTTATTCATTTTGACTTTTTGTTGAAATTTACTTGTGCATTTGTATTTTATGGCATATATATAATAATAACCATCATTTATTAGTCTATTTTATTTGTGTAATTTATTTCTCTAGTAAGAAAACTCTTTCTACTTTTTTTTCAATTTTTGTCTTTGTCTGTGACTTATGACTATTAGTGTAGTTGTTTGGGGGAATTTTTACCCTGCCCCCTTCTGACCTTGATTTTTCACTGTTTGTTCCGTAAAATTTATTAATCATCGATACTTTTCACTTTTTCTGCTGATTTATTAATTCACTTATGACGCTAGAGTGTCCCTGAGATTGATATATTTCCTGTTTAGTACCTTTTTTAAAACAATGGCGTATCTTGCTAAAGCGCGCTAAGATGACTTAAAAACACTAGCTACAGAATTAGGCCTCGAAATAGGAGAAATGATGAGAGTATTAGACTTTAAAAATTTAATCCTCACTTCGAAAGACTATGATGAACAATTTACTAAAACCCTTTTAGGAACAATTATTGAAACTAGGGTTCAAACCGAACGTGACGAAAAGGAGGAAAATGATTACAAACGAAAACAAGAGAGACTGAATTTAAACTAAAACGCACTAAGTTAAACATGACGGCTACTTCAACTAACACTAGTGCTGCTGCCGCAGAGAAAATAAATATCCAAAACCTCACATCCAGATTTGTAAAAAATTCTGATATTTCCACCTATCTTAAAATATTTGAAAGGTAGTATGAGCAAGTTAACATAGGTGAAGTCGATTATGTAACACACCTTCTACCTATGTTACCTATCGACATTTCTCATACACTGCTGGACAATTGCTAAGGACGGATCACAAATTGCTATGTAGCATAACATTAAGCGAGACATGAGGCCTAATAGGATAAAATATAGTTGCCACACTGTTCAGACATTAGAATAAAGATTATTTATTGTTCTGGAAAGTACAAAAGCTGTGAAACATCTGAAGAAAGAAAAAATGTTCATTTGATCTGCGTACGGAGAAATGGAACAATGCATCTAAAAGTCAGCAGGCACTTTAAAGAAAGGTATCAGTACGGATATGTCCACCATAGAGTGTGATGCAACATTCCACACGTCGTACCATACTTTGCCCAACATTATCCAGCAGCTGCTGAGGCAATTTATCCCATTCCTCTGTAAGAGCACGGATGAGGGTGTTCTTGTTTGTCGGAGGATAGTTTCGACCAGCAACTTGCCTCCCCAAAGCATCCCACACATTTTCAATGCGGATTAGATCTGGAGAACGCGCTGGCCATACGAGACGTTGAATACCCTCGCTATCTAGTAAATCCTGAACAGCGAGTGTTCGATGACATGTTGCGTTGTCGTCCATAAAAACAAATTTATCACCGACAGCACCACGGAAAAGATGAACATGAGGAAGTAGAATTTCATCAATGTATCGTTGGCCCGTCATAGTCCCATTCGCAACCACATGTAGGCGCGGGCGGCCATTGATCATGATGCCGGCCCACACCATGATACTGCATGTCGGATATAGGTTCTTTTCCTGGATGATTTCTGGACGATAAGCAGTACCACTCTCGCGCCAGATCAGTTGGCGTCTACAATCCGATGACAGACTGAACCTACTCTCATCTGAGAATAGTACGCATGCCCAGTCCTGTTCAGTCCAATTGTGTTGCTCACGACACCATTGCAAACGGGCAGTACGGTGATGTCTGGTCAATGGGACGCACACAACAGGTCTTCGTGCGTATAGTCCTCCTCCCCTCAAACGTCTGGCAACAGTTTTTCGGGAGATCTGCTTTCCTGAGGCAGCAAGAAACTGATTTGCCACCTGCTGAGCTGTGGTACGCCTGTTCCTTTTTGCTGATAAGACGATATATCTTTCTTCTGCAGGCGTCGTACTTCTAACACGACCTCCCCCGTGCCGTCTAATACACATTCCAGTAGTTTTAAATGACTTCCACAGCCGCGAAACAACACTGTGAGCGATGTCGAACTCCCTGGCAACATCTGTTATTTTTCGCCCTTCTTCGATCTTTCCGATAGTTCGGCCACGCATAAAATCATCTATGTGATGTCGGGAAGATATGCCAAAATGTTAAGTTCGTCTATTAAATCTTTCCTTTAAAACTCTGACTTGAAACAACAACTGTCCACACGCGTCAAAACCTTTAAAGCTTTTATGAACGCTATCACGTGATGAACAGACGTGGAAAAAAAATTTGCATACTCATACTTCTTCTTACTAATATCCCGCACTTATTCTAATTTTCCACATTTTGCTTCCTTTCATTTTGTGGTTGCTATGGATGATAGTGTTATCCGTCCTTAGCTATTGTCCAGCAGTGTATTATCTTGCGTGAACCCAAAGACAAATTAGGAAATTACCAGCACATTAAGCAAGTGCTACTCCAATGATTCAAGTTGAGTGCTGAAACGTTTCGAATGAAGTTCAGTACTCATCAAAAACAACCCGAAGTTTTGTTGAAGGGGACTTCGCGTACGAGTTAAATAAGTACTTAGAAGGATGGCCACATAGCCTAGAAGTGAAAGACTTGAACTCCCCTAAGGATTTGGTTCTTACCTATCAGCTTAAGAAAAGAGTTTTGAAGGAAGTTAAAGAACACTTCGTAGATATCTGGGGAGATATTAAAAGCTCCTCTGGGTTAGTACGAAAATTAGACGATTATGAAATTGCTCGAGGTAAGACGTCGAACCATAAAGTTTTACCAGATGTAATAAGAACTTCTTTCCACTCAAAAACAAATAAACAAATCAGAACGGTGGATAAGGCAAAGGAAGAACCGAGAAAATCATTTAGAGGATATTCCCAATTTGAAAGCCGAAATCCTCTGTCCTGCTTTGGATGTGGAAAGCCCGGCTACATCGAGTCAAAATGCCCTGACTGCAATCCTTCAAAGGGTGATCCAGCTCATTTTGGAATTCTGCGAATTAACAGTCTCTCTCCTTCAAACAGAAATGCTGTACTCAGGATCAGCATAAATGGAGTTTCAGGAACTGAGTTTGCAGACAGTGGTGCAAGTCATTCGATTTCAGGAGAAACTCTCTACACTATCCTTCTCCAACAAGGAGCTGCTTTTGAGAAGACAGTAATATCTCTATCCTTTGCTGATGGAATCATTACTCAGACAGAAGTTCTACGCACATTTCAAACCGTCATACTGGAAGGCAGATAGTTTAAAACCCCCTTTTTAATTTTTCCTGATGCCGAAAGCAACTCCACCCTACTTGGAGTTAACTTTCTTGAAAATGCTGGAAGAGTACTGAATTTCCGAAAGAACTGTTGAACTTTTTGTGACGATTCCCAAAAATCGTACAATTTCGTAACACCTTATCAGAGTACTTCTGTTAATGTACGGTCTGTGGCGATAAATAACTGTCAACTATGGGAAGATGCAGGACAAGAACTTGGTTTTCAGTGTGCGGAACTAGACAGCTTACTTAAAAATCATCACTCTATCTTCGAAATAGGGGAGGGAAGCTACTTCATTTATCGAACATAGCATCAACACTGAAAACAATCCACCCATTTCAGTGCCTCCCTACCAAATGAATCCAGCCAGGAAAGAGTTGTTGAACAGTACCTAGCGTGATACCACCTGTAAAACTTCTGCTTATCTGCAGTTTGGACGAGAAATGAGAACTATAGATGATGTAACCAACGATTTTCGAGCCTTCATAGATAATGAAAATTTTGTCCCAGAGATTACCTCATATTTGAAAAGATTATCAAGAACTTCTTCTGAAGTCCGTGAAAGAATTGAAGAGAAACAAGATCAGCGAAAGGCCTTCTATGAAAAAAGACACCATCCTGGTCCCTTGTATCATCCTGGTGATAAAGTCTGTGGGTAACCCTTCACCACCTTAGCAATGTTGCCCACAAGAAAACAGCTAAATGCACGACCAAAATAGGTGGGCCTTGTTTTATTGTGACTCAACGCTCTCCGACGACTTACAAAGTGGCAAATCCAAGCAACCCACATGAGGTTCTCGAAACTTATCACTCATATGCTATTCGTTCATGCATAGATAAGGAAGCCACTCCAGTGATGCCTCTCAGAAAAAGGGGAAGACCCAGGAAATACAACTCTGCTGGTTCATCATCGAGAACGATACCTAGGAACAAGATTGGGAGTATAACGAATGGTAATAGAGCGCCCTCTCTTGGCCGTATGGACAAGTAATCAGTCTGATTGTCAGAACGTTGTAGAAAGGACATGTCAATGTCCGCCGCGCAAACCCTTTATTATTTGTATAAAGATTAACGGGTTTTATGTGTTTGTAACTGTGCTCAATTAAAATGTAAAGGGTGTTTTTTTAGAGGTATAGAACTTTAAATTGCAATAAAAAAACCATGTATTATTCGATAGACATGAATTTTTTTTATTCGAAAGATAATCTTGTGGCATTACATTTTACGTATGATTTCTGGCATATGACTGCAACGGCTGGCTCTCGGATGTAGTCCAATCTGGACGTCCAATTTTCAATGACTTCATAAGCGAATTTTGTTTAGCGATGAAGCGCACTTCTGGTTGAATGGCTACTTCAACAAACAAAACTGCCGCATTTGGAGTGAAGCTAATCCACAAGTGTATGTCGAAACACCGTTACATACAGAAAAACTGACTGTTTGGTGCGCTTTATCGGCTGGTGGAATCATTGGTCCGTACTTCTTCAAAAACGATGAAGGCCACAAAGTTACAGTCAATGGTGATCGGTATAGAGCCATGATTACTAACTTTTTCATTCCTGAATTGAACAATCATAATGTCCAGGAGCTGTGGTTCCAACAAGACGGCGCAACATGTCACACAGCTCGTACCACAATCGATTTATTGAAAGACACGTTTGGTGACCGCCTAATTTCACGTTTTGGACCTGTGAATTGGCCTCCACGATCTTGTGATTTAACACAGCTAAAATATTTTCTGGGGGGCTATGTAAAGTCATTGTTCTATGCGGATATGCCACAAACGCTTGACCATTTGGAAGACAACATTCGCCGCGTTATTGCCGATATACGGTCACAAATGTTGGAAAAAGTCATCGAAAATTGGACGTCCAGATTGGACTACATCCGAGCCAGCCGTGGCAGTCATATGCCAGAAATCATATTTAAAATGTAATGCCACAAGATTATCTTTCGAATAAAAAAAATTCATGTCAATCGAATAATACATCGTTGTTTTATTGCAATTTAAAGTTCTATACCTCTAAAAAAACAACCTTTACAACCAATTAAAATTATTTGAGCTAGCTGCCGGTGTTATTTTTGAGTACAGGTTATAATATAATAAAATTTTTATACTTTATAAAAATATTTCTAATTAATCCAAGAACTTATATTTTGAAGATGCCACATTTACCATGTTTTTATATATACCACATTTGAATCCTGTCTTTATTCCTAAGGGAACTTTTAAACTGTTTCAAAATATTATCTAAGTTCTTTTGATACAAGTTCTGTTTCAAGTTAAGAAGGCACAGTACGATTCAATTGATCAAAATCTAGATCTATATTATAAATGCGAAGTTTGTGAGGATGTTTGGGCGTCTTTCAAGCAAAAGTAACTGAATGGATTTTAATGAAACTTTACAGTAATATAGCTTACACATCAGAATAATACATAGGCTATAATTTATAGAATAGACAATAATTTATAAAGATATTGTGAGAAGTGTCGAAAATATAACGATGTTTGTCAAGTAAGTAGCAAGAAATTCTGTCATTTGCAAGCAATTATGGCGTCCACAGCAACAAAGCCAACGTCAGCATATATCTATCTTTTGTTTGTGAAAGATCCCTTTTTGTTTTGGCTACGCAAGGCGCTCGCTTTTAATTAATTCCTGGGATCAGCATCATGCCTAATTTTTTTTTAGAATAAAACTAAGTTTTGAAGGGAGAGGTTGATCTAAATCTCTCTTTATTTGAATGTTTTTTAATGATTTTATTATGCAAATTTGGTAGCAAGAAATTGATCTTTTTTTCAAAATAAATACTTTTATTGATTATGGTACTTACAGTAGATAAACTTTGTCTTTCACACTACATCATTTGGACGTATTTGCACAGTTTTTTTGGTTAGTAGTTAATTATAACGCTATAATTTTAATTGAATAGGCGGATATTGCATTTTTAAGTATAAAAATAATTATAACCTACTGTATTGTATTTTTTGGAGTGAGTGAATATTAACGTCGCACTGTTCAGCTACACGAGGGCTTTTGGCAACGGACCACGTAATTTTGAATCATGGAAAAGTGAATTTGACGACACCTGACATGGCACCCCCTTCTCTTGACTACCACACCACACTAATTTAGAAGGAATATTCTACCAATACTTAGCAGGAATATTCTTTGAAATCCACTCATCCAAAATATATGGCAGCACGGGAACTATGATTAGTATTTTATCTGAGAAGGCGAACAGTTTTGCAGCAGATATGCGTTTTCAGCTGACGGCGTTTTTAGCGGATTGCTAAGATTATTATTTTTGTCCCGAAAAAATGGTTTATGTCAAAATTTAAGTGCCTTATGTTTTTGTATGTTAATGAAGACCATAGAAAACGATTCTTTTTATTTTAAGTAAACGGTGTATATAATTAATTTAACAGTGGAATATCTTTAATTAATTTATTATCTCTAACGGATTAAATTTCCCAAAGTGGAGTATTTCATTTATGTATATCCCTTAATATTCAATGTAGTGATCCAAAAAAAAACATTGCTTGAAAAAAACAGCAGTAAATCACAATGCGGTGGATAAAGTATTAACGTGCATCGCCCCCTTACACGGCGGGTCTTACAAAGCTCTAATAAAGCTCGAGCTATGGAAGTAGATAGAAATTTGCCAACTTGACTCTATCGTTATCATTTCGCTGCGTTTTTCATTGAATCGCCATTATAGCCCTTATAATTTAAGAAACGGCGTTGCTTGCGAAAATTACAATTTTAACATAAAATAAATACAATTAAAGCAATATAATGTATTACACTTTCAGATATAAATTATTTACATTATTTTAAACGTTCATTACGCAAAACGTTTAACAATGTTTTACTTTTGCTGAGCAGAGATCAGCTTAGGGAGGTATTTTCAAAAATCGACCCTCAAGAGTGTTACGTCGAATTACAAATAAAAAAAATCCTTGTTATCAGCTATTAGATCTACATACTTACAATATATTGATTTAAAAAATTGTGACTTATTTACAATTTATGAATTTTTTGTATGATCCGTTGGTGGCTAAACAAAAATAATATACGCATTTAGGTTATATTGTTGTATACGTTATTAAATGTGCCCATTGAATTTTGTGCTTGGTGTTGTCTACGTGCCCCAATCTGTAAAGATATCGGTAATATAGTTTTTATTTAGCACATTTTTATAGAAACCAGGTTTTTCCCCACAATTAATTTCATAGAGAATTATGCATTAGCATTTACAGTTCAGAAGATTTTGAGATAAAATCCGTATTGAACAGGCATTGAAAACTTTCTTTGCGGTTTGTATCCTGAGAATAACTTTGACTTGTTCATTATTTTTACCTTGATTTAAATATTCAAAATGTTTTTTTTAATTTCTAATGGGGTCTCGGATTGGTATTTTAATATTGTAGACTATACAATCCCCGGGTGTTTGAACCATTTTTTATTGCGACACCATATAGGTAGTATACCAATCACCACTAAAATTTTATAATGCCCAGTTTCCTTCCCAGAGAGAGGCACAAGAGCTCTAACAATGCAAAACAGTACAATAAAATCAAACAGGCACTCAAGGGATATTTAACATGCCACATAATCAAACGATATTGACTCTGTCGATTTTTGCTTCATGAAAATTCACTGATTTCGGCCGGGGATGAACCCGCAAACTTGGTCATACAAGGTTAGCACCAAACCAACAACGTCACACACCCGACATTTAAAAAGAATGTTACATTTACTATTTTCTAAGATATCTACTTGACTATCGACGTGATATACATTGTAGCTGATAATATCACTGATATCAATGTTATCTTATATAATATTAATAATATCTAACAATAATAATATTTAATTTAATTTAAAAGGGAGGGGGCACCTCCTTTATACACCTAATGGTGGACCAACGTCCAACAAATTAGAGAGCATTTCTTACTCATTGCTAAAAATGTAAAACTGTAATTTACATATATTACGTCGGTCTATTTATTTGCTATTTTTTCGTAAAATATGTTCGCGAAATCACATAAAGCTCTTCTGATCGACGAATTTCTAAGGAATGAGAATATTCGCCGTATAGATTGGCCAGCCAGGTCTCCCGATCTTAACCCTTTAGAACATGTCTTGGACAATCTGGGAAGAGCAATTGCAACTCGCAATCCCCCTCCGAGAATCATACAGGAAATGATTCATAGATTTATAATTAAGGTCATTTCGCAGCTTTAGAGTAAAAGTACATTGCTATTGCATGGTAGGGGGCGATAATGATTACGATTGAAAATTGAGTCGGAAATATTGAAAGTTTGAGAAGCACTGATATAAGTGCATTATTATAGCCTTGATAAATTGTTATTTTAAGGGGAGGGGGTGAAAATTCTTATTGATAGTTGGGTCAACATTATTGAAAGTTTTACAAGCACTGCTTAAACTCTTTGTGTTTCACTACACTTTAAAGTTGGAATTTCAACTACAACAACAAATAATAGGCGATTATTTAAATCTATACTAATACGCAGGAACATTTTTGTAAGAATTACATTTACCTTTTCAATTATGTGGGTGATCCATGAACTAGGGCCCTGAAACGCCAGACTTTTTTGAATAGTGCGTATACGCGAGCTTTGCAGGAAAGCGCATAAATGAGTAGAAACATCTACATATGAGTGAAAAACGATATATTATACCAGTAAAACATGTTTTACATGATCCAGGGTGTATCAAAACAGGAGATCTGATACTCTACGCCCCCCTTCCAAGTAAATTTAAAGGAAAAAAAAGGAAAACATTTTTCTTAGTTATATATGATTTTCTAAGTACAAATAAGAGAAATATCTAGCGTTTCTATATAAACAAATCCTTAGAAATCAGTACATTTCTTCTCTTGATGAAATTGATCAAAGCATGTAACACTCTTTTGGAAAAAGCATAAAACAGGCTATGCAAATGCACATATATTTGGTTTTGTGGGGTTTATATTGAAGCATAGAAAAAACATCGGAAAGATTTAATCTACGCCATGCCATTTCAAAGCAAAACATTATTATAAAAACTTATATATATATATATATATATATATATATATATATATATATATATTTATAGAAAATTATATATATATAAGTTATACTTAGGTTTTATAGCTGTTTGTACATATATATATATATATATATATATATATATATATATATATATATATATATATATATTTATATATATATATATATATATATATATATATATTTATTTATATATTTATATATATATTTATATATATATTATATATATTATATATATATGTATATTTATATATATATTATATATATATTATATATATATGTATATTTATATATATATTATATATATATGTATATTTATATATATATATATATAGTTATATAATATATATATATATATATATATATATATATATATATATATATATATATATATATATATATATATATATACACTAGAGGACCCGACAGACGCTGTCCTGTACACACATCTTAAATTCAAAATTTTCAAATTTTTATGAATAAGCTTTAACAATCTGGACCGTTTTGAGTAAAATTCGAAACACTAATTATACATCTGAATGTAATAATTTAGTTAACAGACGATTTATTTCAACAAAATAATAACACGAAGTGACAAAATATTTTCCTGAAATGATCACATCACCAACTGTCGGGACCAACTTGGAATATAATAAAAGTTTTTGAATAGTCAATAGTGCGATCGTAGCGCAGTCTGCCGGATCCAATGTAAAACATTCCACAATATCAACAATTTATAAATAAAAAAATTAATTAAATAAACATTTCTAAACCGAATTATAAATCGAAACGATTCTCCAGTCCACTGGAACAGACAAAAACTTTCATCAATATCGATCGAGCCGTTTAGGAGGAGTTCAGTTACATACACACGCACAGATGAATTACATATATAAAGATTATTTGAAAAGATATTAATTAAAATCGCTAAAAAGTGTGAATCGTCTGCATTTTCGTAACAAAAAAGACCGGGTTTGGTCAGTTTGGCTGAAAATCAATTTTCGAAGCCAACTTGCATCTTTTTCATTTTTACTACTATTAGCTCAACATCCCTATACATATTTTATTTGTTTGTTTATTTATTTATTTATTTTGGTGGATATTTCATTCGTTAATAAAATACATTTTAAAGCGCTCAATTGAGCTGAAAAGTAATATATACATGAATATTTTTCGTGACAATACAATAATATAATTATAATTAATTAAAATTAATTGATTAAAACTAATTATTTTAAAAAATTACAAATACGGCCACGTTGGCGACTTAGCGACCCTTTTGGCGACGTATGTCAAAATTTGAAAATATTTTTTTCTCACGTGTTAAAGCATTTATTTGAAAGGAAATTTTATATACTCGATTGTTTTCAATGACAATACGATACTTTAATGATAATGAATAAAAATTAATTACCACTTAATGCTGTGATTCTGTCATATGTATATACATATTTATATCAATTGCAACAATTTAATAAAAAGTAGCTAATATAAATTTTTTCTTGGTTGATCTAAGTAGGAATTGATTTTAAATTTTTTTTATATTTCTTGTGTGTTTATAACAATAGCGTTGTTACAACAACGCAGATGAATGTTGAGTTGTATTTTTTGAATGTTTTTAATTATTTTTTTTAACTAATTGCGATATCAGACCGAATTGTGAATCTAAACCATTCTCGAATTTACTTGAACCCACACAAAAATATCATCGAAATCGGTCTAGCCGTTTAGGAGGAGTTTAATGACAAACACACGCACAGAAGATTTTTATATATAAAGATATATATATATATATATATATATATATATAATCCATAAATATATATACACAGATAGCTATAGAACCTAAGTATAACTATTCAAGATAGGAAATAATAGGTACAAAGTACAATAACAAACTTCTGGCCTTAGGAACCAAGATTGCAGTCTTAAGCAAGTTTTAGGACTAGCCAATCTTCACCTGTAGTTTGTCGATACAAAGTGCCAAGGGGAAAGGAAAGAGTAATATTAGGAGAAATTTAAATATTTCAAAAATAAAATCACTATACTAATAAAATATAACGATAAAATTATAGCCTACTAGTATTCACAGTATAGATTTAAAGTCGATGCAAATGGTAAATAGTAATAATAGTTTTCTATAAAATTTTATATCAATATTTATGGTTTTTAAATGTATATATATATATATATATATATATATATATATATATATATATATGTATATATATATATATGTATATATATATGTATGTATATATATATATATATATGTATATATATGTATATATATATGTATATATATATGTATGTATATATATATATATGTATATTTAAAATCCATAAATATTGATATATAAAATTTTATGTAAAATAAAAGACTATCTTCCTATATATACATTTACATATGGTTTAATGGTTTGAGCAGCCAGCGAATTCAGGAGTTTTATGCCATGGAACACTAAAACTCTTATGATTAATGTACATGTATATAACATTACATATAAGGCATTTGTTTACTAAATAACTTAACTTATTTCCCAAATTTAAATGAAAATGTTATAACTACTATTCATGCAGTTCTTTAAAAAATAATTGCTTAAATACAAACAACTTGAAAGTAATTTACTGACCCTTCTAACAACAAAATATCATTAATTTGAGTTACATAATGCTACGTGTGTGCACAAAACATTCCTCCACAATGTGTATTTATTTCGATACGGTAAACTCGTTCTGTTATAGTTAGCGACACCTTTTTCTTCCCTGTGCTAACATATATTAATGGAAAATATCCTCGACAAGAGGTGAGTTAGAAATATTTGTCTTCATCTTGTCTCGTTAAATGGGTTACCTGCATACTCTAGTTCAAAACAAATGTCTCCCGACAGACCAATGAAATAATTTCAATGCTCGAAGAAAAGAATTTATTCTATGTACTGTGAGAGAAATATTGTATTATGTTCCTTAAAATATAAATATTTCAGTATCATTGCATATAAAATTGGAATATATTTTTATATTTGGTTATCAAATGAAATAGGTTTGAGAGAAAGAAATGAATTATTTATGATGCTGAAAACAATATAAAAGGTATCTTGATGCATTCAAACCCGTTATTTTGTACACCTTTTTTTCGATTGATCAGTATACATTAATCAGACTCTTCTCAAGTTAAATTGTTTTTAACGTCGAACGAGGCCAGTGCAGCTTAACCAGAATTTGCTGTAGAATTTCAAAGCAAATTTTCTCGTTAAACATGCAAATTTGTCTGTTTTCTTAAACTGAAACTTTTCATGATTAATTTTTTTTAATTGAATGTTGAGTAAAATGATTGTAAGTATTTGTTTGCTTAGAATTGGTTAAAAATCGTAACGCTGTACCTGTATTTTCTTAATTAATGTTTAATAAAGTAAAAACAATGCCATCGTTTCTGAATTCTCATAAACAAGAATCAGGAATCGTATTATCTTATTTTAATGTTCAAATAGAATACCATAATCGCTTTATATGAACAATTCACTCTGACTGTTCAACTTCAATGTGAAGAATGTTCCTCACATATTATTTGTTATGAAAATTTTTTTACGGTGTTATTGAACTGATTGAGTAATATCTTCATGTGTGAAAGAAGTGTCATATTGATTGTCAGATGTAATAAAATAGTCTCTAACAACATATTTCTTTTAATAGCTTAACACAGTATGATGGCGTCTCCATACTTCAAAAACTTAGACAAATAACAGAGGCCCATTATGTTCATTTCCAGTGGATTCCCTCCCATGTTGACATCTTTGGAAACGAACAAGTGGATCTCCTGGCTAAAGAAGACTGTAATGCTTCTCCACCTATCTCTCCAACCCTCATCAACTTTGAACATCTATCTAGGGTTAAATCTGAAATTTTAGAGGGGAGGACCCCGCCCAACCATCACTGGTGTGAAAGAAACATCCAGGATCCTCATTCCTATTTAAATGTGGCAGCGCCTCTCAGACTGCAATCTCTAGATTGAAAAGTGGCCACATAAAGAGTCTTTTCTTTTGTGGAGGTAGTAATACTTTTGCTCTTTGCACCAAGTGCAAGACTCAATAAGCATCTACAAATCACGTCTTGGACTGCTTGGGACATTAGAAGGAGGATATTTTTTCCTCTTCCTTTCTGGTATTGAATTTCTTAAGAGTCAATGGTCTTTTGGCTCTTGTCTGACTCCGTCAGAAAGACTGAAGATTAGCCACAACAACTGAGTATGATTAACAGATGAGTCATTTTTGTGAAAATTATTTTGTTGTTAATTTGCCAGCATTGTGGATGCCTTCAAAAAGTAGGACCGATTGTCTTAACTTATTATTTTTCAACCATCTATTGGTTTCTTTAGGTAAGATATCCACGAATAGATAACGCCCACGTTTAAACATTTAAATTCTACAGCAAGTCCTCCGTTCACCTTACTTTGCGTAAGGCCTTTGAGAAACCAGCAGTGTTCTCATGCCATTCTCTGAATCTTAAGGCCACCTCTTGAGGGGTGACAAGGGAAAAATGGCTAAATAGTATTCGCGGTTGCATCCAATAGAAATTATTCTGTATCACTTGTCTTCTTGAGAATGCGTGACCTAACCCGCCTTTTAAAAAAAGTTGAATCCTGAGATTCACTTAGACTCGACTAGTCTTCAGAATACCGCCTACAGGCATAGCTCAAAACAAGCAACAAACTCTAAGACCTGCTTTACATCGTCTTGAATACTTCAACGCTCTCTTCACACGAGTGGACGGTACTGTAGCGACATCAGCATACCCTGATGTGGACAGCACCGAAAGCATTTGCCTTTTCCGGCAATGAATTCGCGATTCGTAACTGTCTCAAAAATTGTTTGGAATTAAAATATTGTTTATACAACATATAGAAACTGTTCAAATTTTAAAATATGCTTACACATCTTTTAATTTGTTTGTCATATTGTATTACCACGTAAAAAAGTTGGAATTGGAAGAATTAGTAATAAACTTCAGAATAATCAATTAAACAATTTGAAAAGGAATCATGATTTTTGTAATAATAAATAAAAGATTATTAAGGTATCCGACTACTTGCGACAACTTTTTTTTTTTGAAAAAAAGGAAATATGGAGATCTTTTTGTGATTTTTATATTTATATAGTATATTTTAAAGGAAAAATCCTAAAATTGGTAAAAGAAAAAAAATATTATTATTAAAATGGGAAAAAACTAGTAAAAATGTACGAAAAATTACATAAACGGGGCCCGCTCTCTACAAAGATTTTATGAACAAATTCTCAATTTTTCAATTTTGATGTGTTACGTTGTTATTCCTGTTTGAAGTGATCTTCACGATAAGAAATATTTTAATTTTTACAAAAACTAGAGCACTTTATCTAAGTCATTATACGAAATTGCTTAAAAAAACATTGACTATATTCACATAAAGAGCTGCAAATTTTGAAATAAAACAGTTATTGAAAAATCTGAAGATCAAAACACTTTTACTGTTATGCAGAACATAAGCAAAAAATTTCAGCTAATTATTTTCAAAACTTTTTGAGCAATCGCGGTCCCCGTTTGAGTTTTTCGAAAAAAACACGTTTCGCGTAAAACGCATTTTAAAGTTTGACATCTTGTGTAAAGTTATGGCATTTGCTTTTACTAAAACGCTTGTAGTTTTTGTTCTATTGGAGGAAAAATAAAGTACTTGGTATTGTTATTAAGTTAATAAAATGGTCTATAAAATAAAATCATAAAAAATTTTGCCAATTTTTGAAAAAAATCATGGTTTTAGGGTAGTCGGATACCTTAAGCAGCATGTACATATATTATCTTTACAAACTGCTTTATAAAACTTGTAATGTTACTCGTTTAATCTTCATCTATTGATTATGGAGCTTCTTCTAGTATAACCTTGATTTAACAATTAAAAGAAAAAGAAATTACAAAAACATATTAGTGTCTCTCTCTGTACTTCCTTTCTATCTGTATGTATATAAAATTAACAGAAATTTAAGACTTAAGCTTTTTATCTGAAATTTCGGTATCCATTAACATGGTGTTTCATTGAGTGTTATAAATAATCTCGATTTAAATGTGTATTTTTTCATAAGACACATCAATCTGCATAATGATGCATGTTAAAATACCGATAACAGCTAAGGTAAATTGAAATATTGATTATTATTTCTTAATCACAAATCTCTATCAAAAAATCATCTTAACTGTTTCAAAAAGAATGCATATTATAAATGTTGAAACACGTTGAAATCAGATTGTTTCGATTTTACTTCAAGCCGTCACAGCAGCATAATAGTTAGCAAGCTGCATAATAGTTTCTGCTCTCTCGTAGATGAAATTTGCTTCAATTTAATGTAAGAACACTATCTCCAAATCTACATTCAAACGTAGACACCTAACCTTAACCTAGACCTAAATATTTTCTAAAAGAAAACGAAAATAAATCTTATAACATCATCCATTGCTACTATTATTTTTCTTGGTCTCTTTAAAGATTTTATTCCTTTAACCTATAAGGATAAGCAAATAACTTACATTTCACGAATTTTTGTTGAATTAAAAGCTATAATTCTGATGTATTACATCATCTTCTCTTGAAGACATAGCATTACATTTTACATACATCATATGCAAATATATATATATATATATATATATATATATATATGTAATATCGTTGTCCGGTGTTGATCTGTTTCATTTATTGCCATATTTGATTTCAGGAAAAACATCTTCAGAATTAAATTTTAACTTGTTTATTTACACGCACATAACGTAGGTGGACATTTCACAGTTTTATTTCACAGATATTTGGTAAGAATATGGAAACAGACACATGAAGCGACATTCCAAAGGAAGAACACAAAGACAAAAAGAATGATTACATAAAATCTAGCTTTTTATACCCGGCAGTGAAAAGACCACGTGATTATGTTTTAACATGAGCTCTGATTTGTTAAAATGGGCGGAAAAAGAATTTCTGGTGAAATAATATTATTCGATTAAGATTAAGATTAGGGCGTTAGTTTTGAACCAAAGAATTAAAGCTTATTTTAAATAATATTAAAAAGAGTTAATTAAAAGGATACTAGAGGTAATTATATATATATATATATATATATATATATATATATATACTAACTAATATATATACTAACTATATATTAACTAATTTCACTGTATATATATATATATATATATATATATATATATATATATATATATATATATATTTACAGCGAAATTAGTTAATTCGATTCAAAGGAAAACGCTTTAAACGAAATATTGATTAACACGAACTAACGCAACGCTCCCTACAAACTACTATGTGATTTTATGCATTTTTTTCTCTTTACTCGAAGCGAAAATCGTTTAACAGTAAAATATTTCCCTTCTGAAAATGAACAAAATACGGAAAACACCAGTAACTCAAGAGAGATTTATAAGGGGTGTGAAGGAGCCATTGTTTTCACATGTTTCAAAGATTGGAGGCTAACTTGGCTTGGAAATGCCCTCTGTACAGCCTGTGACACAAGCCAAATTTGTTTATCTAAGCTACTTTCACCCTCCAAAACTTCAAGCGTCGCACAAAAACATCCTAAATGAGGAGCATCAAGAAAAAAAGTATGCGCAGTTATTCAGACACACATTCTATTGGTAAAATGAATGACAAAATGGACGACATTGAACAATTTGTAGACGCTTTGAAACTAAAAAACAATGCAAAGAAAGTATTTTATTTTCCAAAAACTCGATAAATGCTTTGTTTTTCATGAATAACTTGAAAATTCTGTAATAAATTTCATGTAAATGTTTTTGTTTCATTGATTTTTATCAAATGCGTGCAATATTATATATGTATGTAAATAAAATGTGCTCTAATAATTTGTCAATATTGTTGCTTAATTATGTTGAATATATGTTTCTTTTTTGCAATATCACTTAACACGAAAAAATATTTTACTTCCCTTAATTTCGTGTTAAGCGATTTTCACTGCAGATAAATACGTATATATCAGAATAAGGTATCCTGATAAGTAATAAAAACGAAAATCATCCGTAGGCCATAGTGGATTTTTTTTCTTAGACCTTTGAAAGAAGGAATAATGAAATAAAAATCTTTTCCAATAAACTAAAATTTTTCTTCAATGAAAAACAAATATCTTAAAGTTTCTGTCGATCTCGGAAAAAGAAAAACTGCTGCTTCTTATATGTAAGATAACATAACATAACATAACATAACATAACATAACATAACATAACATAACATAACATAACATAACATAACATAACATAACATAACATAACATAAACTGTTTAATATATATTTTTTGGTAACAATTGCCATAGCATGTATTCTGTGTGTACTTACACATTTTAAAGTGAAGTCTATCTATCCAAAAAAAGGAAGAATAAAAATACCTGGATACATTGATCAGAGAATCAGCCCATGTTATCAAATGAATGCTGCTTTTTGCTCTCTGTGTACAAAACACTTGACCAAATCCCTTAGGATATATTATTCGTGATCGTGATTCTCATAAAAGAGACATAGTTTTATTTCTTCAGTTATAAAAAGACACATACTTCTCTTTTGTAGTACCTGAAGCATTTTAGGTATCATATTTTTTTAACTTTATTCCCTTTAGAGATTACTTTTCTTAAAAAAAATAAAAACAGTATAATAAAAGAGATAAGTTTAAAAATAGTGAAATGTGTACAATGCAATTCGCAAATTGTTTTAAATGTATTTTGCTTCGAACTTTTACGATTTATTTCGTCAAATTATATCAGAAATGATACATATTTTCCATTTTCGAGTTCATCGTGATGCTATAAGAATAAATCTTTTTTTTTTGTGATTATAATCAACAAATACGTCGTAAATTTAAATTTCAATATTTGTAGTAGAAAATTCTTCTTCCTGCTACTACCTTTAAGTTTCTTAAACACGTGCCTTAGAAACGTAAACATCAAATTGCTTAAGGTATCGACTACCCTAAAATCATGATGTTTTTCAAAAATTGACAAAATATTCTGATTTTATTTTATAGGCCATCTTATTAGCTTAATAAAAAAACAAAGTCTTTAATTTTCCATTCACTAGAACAAAAACTATGAGTGTTTTATCAAGAACAGATGCCATAACTTTACACAAGATGTCAAACATTAAAATGCGTTTTACTCGAAATGTGTTTTTATCGAAAAGCTCAAACGGGGACAGCGATTGTTCAAGAAGTTTTGGAAATAATTCGATAAAATTTTTTGTGTATGTTCTGTGTAACAGTAAAAGTGTTTTGAATTTCAGATTTATCAATTACTATATTATTTCAAACTTTACAGTCCTTTATGTGAATATAATTAATGATTTCTTAAGCAATTTCATATCATCACTAACATAACGTGCTCTAGTTTTTGCAAAATTAAAATATCTCTAATCCTGAAACTCATTTTAAAATGAATAACAAAGTTACACATCAAAATTGAAAAATTAAGAATTTGTTTATAAAATATTTGTACAGATTAGGCTCCGTTTATGTAATTTTTTTGTACATTTTCACCAGTTTTTCCGATTTTAAAAATAATAATTTTTTTTTTTCAGTTTTCAATTTTTGGATTTTTCTTAATCTAAAAATCACAAATATATGCCCATATTTACATTTTTTCAAAAAAAAAAAAAAAAAGTTGCCGCAATTAGTCGGATATCTTAAATTGACACGACATAAATCTAAGATAGCTACATTTATTGTTGATAACTGTATAGAATTAAGTAAAATAGTGGATTTAAGAGTTGTTAATACTCAGCTATATTTAAAAGTTCAAATATGGTTTCAGATGAAAAATGTATAATTTTGGTACCACAGTTAAACTTTTAACTTTTAACCTACAATCCTTTAAGATATCCGACTACGTTTGGAACCAAGATTTTAAAAAGCGCATACATGGATAATTTCCATGATATTTAGTGTCACCTAGATTAGAATACATGTATAAAATTGTTTAAGGACATTACGAAAAAAAATTATTTAAATACAATATTTCGGCAAAAAATTAACTCCACTATGATTTTCGAAAATTCACATTATTTTCAGAGTTACTACCAATTAAAATAATTATCGCCTTTTTTTTTCTTAAATTTTCTTTCCCTCTGTTGTCGTAAAAAACATGGATAAACCCACTCTTCTAAGTTATATATTTCAAAAATACTAGTTGGAGCTTCTGTACAGAGCTCTGAACTATATACAAGCAAAATGTTATTATAACAGTAAAGCATGTTTCACAAAAGGAGAATATTTTTGAAAATGGGTCATTCTATGTTCCTTTTTGCCAAAATATTTTTGTACTTAAAGTCAATTTTTATTGTAATCATTATTCTTAAAGCAATTTTTTATATACATTTTCTAATCTAAGTGACACTAAATATCATAAATATTATCCCTTCATACGCTTTGCAAAATCCTTGGTTCAGGCAAACGGATACCTTAATACACTGCTGGCATTGTAAATGTAACGCCAGAAAAGACAAAGAGAATAGCACAACAGAATTTCTTTTGGCCAGGTACATGTTGACTAAGTATCAATTGATTAAATTTTACAGACTTCAGTGAAGTGTGGTTCCTGCCAAATACTGGCTAGCCAGAGTGGTCGCCATTGTTGGAAATCACCGCTGCCACACGCCTCGGCATAGATTCAAAGAGACTTTGGATGGGTTCTGCAGGGCTACAGTAGACTAAAAACTTCCCCCACTTTGCCTAAGTTGATCTGGTTTGGCGGCTGGGTTGTAATCTAGATCAATCGTTGAAGGCAACCATGGACCACATGTTTTCTATCGGCGAAGAAGATCGGATAGCGAGCCGTCGGGGAAGTAATTCAATCTAGTGATTGACGAAGTGCGGACAATATGTGCTACGTGTGGTCACGCGCGTATCCCCTGTTGAAATATAGCTGTGTGAAGCCCTATGAAGTTATGGAAGGACAACTGGTTCCAACACCTCGGAATGTAGCGCTGGCTGCTTTAAAGTACCTGATAACGTATATATATAAATATATATATATACAGAAGAGTCGAAATTGATATCCCAATACATTTATACCCATAATACCCGGTGCAGGACCAGTGTGGTTGTGCATAACGCAGCTGTTCGTCATCCTCTCTCCCACGGTGTCTGCAGACTCTGGGTTGTGTTGCAGACAGTGGCGACTCGTCCGTAAAGACAACTTTGTCAGATTCTGCCGCCCACATCCTTCTTCATCGCACCATTGCCGGTGGAGACGTCTGTGGTTTCCGACGTCTAGTGAACGAAGCGTGGATATCTTCCAGACGAACCGCTCTGCGTGAACGGCGTCGAATGGTACGCGAAGAAGACACTGGGTGACGTTAGACTCGGCGTGCTGTGCTATGGTTCGTGATGTGACTGAGAGATCCATGCTGCACCATGCGCACAATTTGCTGTCACACGTGAGTAGTGGCTACCAACCGTAGGTTCATCGTGTTCTCATCAACGGTCTCAAATATCCGATTTGGCTTCTGATCGACTCGATAATTCGAACTTTCATTAATGAACTACTAATTCAGATATATCAGCTAAAAACTCTTCGATGTTTACAGAATAACCGTTTGTTATCAATATTTCAGTAAAATTTGTGGTTGGCCAGACTACAACACGCGATAATTCGAGTTATCCTGAAACTCACAAGTAATTCGACCTTTCAAGGAACGAGAATGATACCGGGCTGGCTCGCGCGTCTTTAAATTACCACATTGTGCGCCACGAAAGTAACGGACTCTGAACATCGACAAACGCGAACAGCGAAGAAG